>CANXYC012467671.1:0-37383 GCA_948193065.1 Aleurites moluccanus | reverse complement strand
ATATATATATATATATATATATATATAGTTTTAAAAAATAAAAATTTAGAGAATTTTAGGGGACACTAAATATATTTTGAAAAGTAAAAATATGAAATATATATTATTAAATGTATTTTTTTTTAAATAGAGAATTCAAATACATCTATTTATAAATATGTATATATATATATATATATATATATATATATATATATATATATATATATATAAAGTGTGATAGTAAATAAAAACAAAATTTATTTATTTTATTTTTAATTAGTTTAAACTATAAAATTTAAATAAATTTCTTAAATTTAGGAATACTTTCCAAAATTAATTTTGAGTAAAACAATCTATAGTTAGTTCATATTTACATTGCATATGATTTCATTTGTATTTCAAATTTATTAATTAGATTTAAAATAAGTATATTAAGAATTTCTTTGTATATGTATAGTATGTGATAAATAAATATTTTTTATTCAAATATAAAATATTATATCTAACTTTTATTTTATTAAAAATAATTTTCATCTTATTATTATTTTTTAATTATAAAATCATAGTATAAATTGAGAATTATCCTTAAATGGAAATGTGTTGGAAATTCAGAAGCATTGAAAAGCGGTTGTAAGAAAATTGAATAAGCATAATTAAAGTTGGTATGAGTTTCTATCCGATTTCAAGAATTCATTAAGTATTGCATTGCATTGCATTGGGACATTGGAAGATTACTTATTTAGTAAAGTCAAATTAATTCTGTCAACCCAAGTAGTTGCTGAGCTCCCAGTGAGTTATGACCCTCTTTCATGCCTTTTTTTTTTTTAATATTATAAACATTGATCCAAAAGATCTTTACAGATTGATGTGATAAATCTCTTTGTTAGGTTTCATAGACCCGTAAAATGAAAAAAAATATTACGAGGGTATTTAGATATAAATTACATTTTAAAAATATTTTTAAAAAAAAAATTAACATATTTTATTTAAATTTTTTTTTTTAAGTTTTAAAACAGCATTTTAAATTAATTGGTCAAATATTCAAAAAATCACTCAATATTTTTTAAATTTTAAAAAAATATTTTATATTCATTTTAAATAAATTCAAATATCTCTTAAAATGTTAAATCTGAAAATCTATAAGATATTTAAGTAAGTAACTTGATTACGTAACATTAAATAATTTTCTAAAGGGAGAAATGAGATTACTATTATTAGTGTGAATATGAACTGTTGGTAGTTGACTTTCTTTCCTTTATTGCGGCTTAGTTAGGCTAGTTGATGGATTCTATTAGTAAGGAGGTGAGGTGTGGTCTTAGTTGATGGGATAATACCTTTTTTTGTGTCAGTTTGTTGACATCTTATGTTTATTTAAGAGTACTGTGAGGGCGTACTCTGCCTTTTGCTTTATTATGACAGGCCAAATTCAATGCCTTGGTAGTTAATAATTGGTCTTGTGAGAATGTCCTATGTCGAGAAAGAGGACAACCTTCGAAGTGGAGGATAAGCTCCCAAGGTAAGCTCTTGCCTTACTAAATTGAGCCTTCCTAAAATGAAGATGAAACTCAAAGTGAACTACTGCCTCAGTATACATATGATAAGGGCGAAGACGAGCTTTGTCCTTGAGGACGAGCTTCTTGTTGAGCATGATTTCGAGGTTGAACCTCAAGCAGCGAACTTCAGCACTTGTGAGGGCATTCTTGGACTTGATAGGATTGATCCTATTAACTGACTAATTATTTTAAAGCATTCTTGGACTTAATAGGATTGATTATGTTAACTGACTAATCATTTTAAACGTATAGGATAATGACTCTTAGGAAGTATTTGAATAAAAATTTTATTTTTAAAATCAAGTTTTGAAAATATCCGTTTAAAAAAAATTATCATATTTGATTTAATTTTTTTTTATTTTTAAATTTTAAATCATATTTTAAATTAATCATCTAAATATTTAAAAAATCGATTATCATTTTTTAAATTTTAAAATCACGTTTTATATTTATTTTAAATAAATTCAGATATACTCAATGAACTAATTTTATCTATGAATCAATATGGATCAATTATTTTTAATCCCCAATAATAAATTTATTATATGTACAAAGTTCTAAATTGGCTGTCTAGCTTCACCTGGCTCCCCATTAACACCAGATATAGTGATCAGTTTTTATTTTTTTCAAAACCTATGTTACGTGAAAGCGCTTGCTATCATTATACATATATACAAATAATGGGCTCCATTTTTTAGCAATGGAATGGTACAATGGACTAATTTTAACATATTATACTAAATTCACTTCTTTTAGTCGATTAAATAGATTTAGTGGATTAAAAAATGGTGAAGATGTAAATTTATGGTGACTCAAATAAACCTAAATGCAAAAATAAAATTATTATATTTTATAAAAAAAATTTATTTAATTTTCCCCTCTCTCAAATCTTATAGAAAATTTTTTTCAATTCACTTAAAATTAATTTTATGACTTCAACTCATTTATAAATAAATAAATCATTTACAATGACTCAAAAAAATTTAATCTTAATTAAAAAAGAACTCTTTTATCAACTAAATTGACACTTTGGACTAGAACGAGCACATTTTCATATATATTAAGAGGCGACAAATAAATATGCTAGATTTAATGAATAGAATCATTTCAAATTACGGATGGGATGGTTGACATATCGAATTACAAATTCGAGTTAAGATATAATGCTTTTTGCACGTTTTACCTTGGATAAGTAGGATTATATTTTTTTACTAATTTATTAAAAAATTTCAAACTTATAAAAAAATTTATATTTATTTCAAATTTCAAGTGAAATATCAATAGAATTTGATTCTCAATCAGTTGAAATTATATTTATTTTTGAATCATTTTAAATTTTATATAAATTCAAAAAAAAGTTAAAAGTTATATACACCTGTGCATAATTTTTTTATTTTTTTTAAATAAATTGATTAGCTGAATAAAAGAGATGCAAGTTGAATAAATTTTTTAATTTTTTTAAACAAATTAATTAACTGAAGAAAAGATATACGAGTTTAATAAAAATCAAGTTTATCAAGTTTTCGAATTCATATGCAATATATTTATTAAAAAATATCGCTAAAAATAATTTATAAACAAAAATAGAAATCATTTAAAGTGAAAAATAATCGAAACATCAAACCTAATTAATTTTAAAATTAAAATTAAATTAAGTGGGGTTTTAAATCCTACTTTCTCTTTTGCCATTGTGAAAGAAAAAAAAAAATTATTTCGATAGTTCCTTGGTACATCTCTATATATCTTGCATACCTACTACACAGACGCACGACATTTCAAAAATATTGACATGATAATTCAAGATCTCAACAAGCACCACCCACTTCAAAACAAAAAAAATAAATAAAAATGGGAGAACCTTGATCATATGATTCTAATTAAAGACCAAATTCATTTAACAGGCAGCAGTAACTCATTAGTTCTCACCCACACATAGATATGGAGGATTATTAGGAAAGTCGAGTCACCACTGCAGAAACCATCCTATTCATTCCACACATGCCATGTCCTCTACAAAGCCGATAATATCCTTCCTCTCCCCATTGCTTACCCCATGAATTCTTGATGATCCAATATGGTTTGTTGCTAAACCTAAGAATAGAAAACCCTTTAGCACCATAGCCAACTAGTAGAACTCCATGATTTATCCATTTCTTGCCACAAATAAGCGGACATGAGACTCCTCCAATGTAGGTTTGCATGAATATTGCGTTCAATCCAACTGCGTTCCAAGTTCAATGTATTTATCAGTATCACCAAGGGCAGAACTACAGCAAAAGTCACTGGGGCCACTGCCCCCGCCGCCCCCCCCCCCCCCTCCCCCCACAAACCTGGAAAAAACTCCATGCATATATCTCTTAATTTTCACATGAGCCCCCTTAATCTTCACAAAAGCCCCCTTAACAATAAAAATAGTCCTCCATAATAAATTGTTGTTTTTCTTTTTTCTTCCCTTGTTTTGCCAAAAGCCCATATATGAAGTTGCTGTTGTAGCTAAAATAAACAGCTTTGCAGGTGCAAATTCGCACCATATATTGCAATTTTTTTTTCACTTATTCTAAGTTAACTCTTCTTTTTTGTTTGACTATTGTGTCTCTCCAAGGATCTATTAAATGGGCTACTGTCACCAAATCAATGGTGTTGCATTCTTTTCTTTTCGTTTTTTCTTTTAAAGATAATTAATCTGACACTAAATTTATGTCTATGTAAGCATAAAACATATATATATATATATATATATATATATATATATATATGTTTGATATATTAGGATTTACTGCTTTTGAGTTTAGCCCCACAAACTTAAAGTTCTAGTTCTGCCCTAGTTATATATTCAAACATTCAAAACGGATCGGAGTAGTACACACTCGAAATAAAGCATTATATTATATTCTATCAATGATGCAATAACTAAATGTGCAACAACTAAAAGAGTTTCGGACAAAAACTCACCTGCTAAAGGTCCATGATGAACTAAATGCGCTGCAATTTGGTTCTCATCAATAGGGATATTGGTAAAATTAGCAACCCTTACAGCTATTTTATTTGGATCAAACTTGCATTCACCACGTTTCCCTGTATAAGGATATGAAGTCTCCTCTTCTAACCCTCCTGCCTCCATCAAATACCTGTATGCATTCGTCATAAGACCGCCCTCGCACCCACTATCGCATGCAGTCTTGTCCGCTATGTCACACTTCACAAGCAGCAGAACAATTTCTCAGCTTATATATACACACACTAAGCCAACAACAGGAAAACAAATTCAATTGTAATTTTAGCTCACAAAAGGGGTTTCAAGTCATCCGCTAACTACATATGCTGAAACTTCTATGTATCATAGTTTTGTCACAGTGATACTGAAGTAATTGTCAAGATTATGAGTTGCAAGTTCGAAATTATAGTTAAAGCTAAATTAATTGAAGCTATATATTCAACTCCATCTATAGCTTAGAAATCAATTTGATATGATACAGAGTTTAATTGGAATTTCAATACAGATTGATATAGAGTAAAATGAAAACAAACCGTATTATCACAGTCCACTAGCTGTTGTTCACTAAGATTAAGAAGCTTTCCTGTGGCAATAAAATTGGCTCCTTCAATTGCTCCAGTGGTACTAAAAGCCCAGCATGATCCACATGCACCCTTCATTAATCAATTAGCATCACAATCTTGAGAATATATAATAATATTATTCCAGTAATTCCATAAATAATTATATATATATATATACCTGCATCTTCGCATCAGTAACAGCTCCCTTCTTTCTCCAATCAAAGTTCCGAGGCAATCCACCAGCATCCAAAAACGACGAGGTTCTGCTCTCCACGTTTCCAACGGTGGCACCTCCCACGACACCAGTATACATCCTCTCAAACTCTTCCTCCGTCAAATCCATGAACGGCGTTACTCCATGGACTGCTGTGGGGTCCAACGCCTGATGTTCAACGGCTCTGATCATGTTCTTGGCGAAGACTCCAAGACGGCGCATATACTCCTCTTTAGTACCATAGTCTTTATTATATTTCTTTATGAAAATCTTGAAATTTTCTTCAGTACCCAAATTGTTAAAAAGACCATCTTTCAAGAACTTTATGCTGATAGGATTGGGATTGTCGTTTGTGACCTGAAGTATAGCTGGGTCTTGAACCGCGGCGCCGTCGATAGTGGTCGTGGTTGTAAAGGTTAGGATTGCTAGAGCTATAATAATTGTGGATGTAAGAGCTGGGCTTTCTTGAAAAGTCATCCTTCTAATTGTTTTCTTGATTTTGCTACTAAATTTTTGGGCTCTCGTTGAAGAAATGGAGAAAGTGGGACGAAAGGAGGAATGACTAAGATGAGTCTAAATCATTTCAAAAGATAAAAATTTCATAGACTTATAAAAAAAAATTATCTGATCATTTAAGATCTTTTTAAATCGTTAAATCTTTTTCTACTTACTCAAATTTTAAAATTTTTTTTTTACTCATTTAAAACTAATTTTTTGAATTTATTTTTAACAATTATTTTAAATTAAATATATATATATATTTGATTTATTGTATTTTTAAAATTTATACTTTTATAATTAAATAGACAAATTTGCCAATTATTGATAAATAATAGTTAAAAATATAATTTATTTATATTGAATAGAAATATGGGGAGGAAAGAAAAGGGTATTGTAGTAAAGCAAGGAAAAAATAATTTCACGCAGAGATCTGTTGTGGGTGAAGAACACGTGGAAGGTATATAGAAGGTATGCATGGCATCAGCCTGCTACGTGCATGCCATGAAAAGTGCCTCGACCTGCTAAATTAATGCTCATGTTTTGGACAGCGGTGCTCCATCCTCAAAATTAGGGATGAAACATTATCAAAATAATTGAATGTAAGAAAGATTGGGAATTTAGTAAATCGGTTTTTGCGACAAATGTAAAACTGTTATTGTAGATAAAATATAATTATATTAAATAAATATTAATAAATTAATATAAAAATAAATTAAATGAAATTAAAAAAAATTGTTGATATTGTATTTTTTTTTTAATCATTAATAATTTAAATAGTAGATTAATTTTTTTTTACTCATTTATTTTATTTTATATAATATTATTTGAATTTTTAATTCTTAACATGTGACTCATTAAAAAAATTATTAGTAAATTAATTTGAAATTTTTTTTATTAATTAAAAAATATATATTCGAACTTGATATAATTATAAATAATAAGAAATTATTTACTTGAAATTTTTATAATTATTCAGTTAAAAAATACACATAATTAAATTGTAAATAAGAATTTTCCAATATATAATATTTATACATACATATTATATATATAATTTTATCAAAATCTATAGGTGCAAATTTACTTGAAATATATATTTTATTTATAAGTAATAAATTAATATTTTTGTTTTAATATTTAATGTATTTATTATTTATGTATAATTAATATAATAATAAATAATAAATATACTAACCAAGTATAGAAATTAACTATATTTTTCTAAATAATATTAATTCATAAATCATTAATGTAAAAACCAAAAAGCAAATTACAAAAACATACACAAGAAGTTGAATTAGATAAGTTAAAAGCCCAATATTTGTGAGATATCACATATTGTCTCGATCAGGCCCAGGCTCTTAGTTTGCAAATATCGTCTGGATTAGGCCCAGCCTTTGTTGGCAAAATCAAATTATATGTATATATCAATATATAAATGAATATTGGGGATGTTTGCATTCATCAGAATTTAAAATCCATTAAATTTTTTAAAATAATTTAAAAATTGCAAGTTGAAACAAATTATTAATTCAATTGCTTGGATATTATTAGAGGAGAAATTGCAAGTTGTGCAAAATTTTAATTAAATATAAGCTATTTAATATAAGTGATGTTGAGTATGAATTTAGAATTTGGTCTACAATTTACTATTTAGTCAAAATTATATAAATTAATTAGTTATTAATATAAATTGAATCATCACCTCCAATTACACATGATAGATGAAATTCCATATACTTTCCTCTCAAGCAAGCAACAAGAAAAGTACTATTAATTGCCCATTAGATATATATATATATATATATATAGTTTGAACTTTGAAGAAAAATTAAAATAATAATGCTATAAAGGTTGACTGGTAGATTGTGATTTGTAAGTTAGGATCATGTGACTATCAAGTTGTTAAGAAAAGGTTAGAATGTGTCTCCTAATGTGGACACCAACTAATAGTTAGCAAATAGGTTTGAATCTAAGTTTAATTATACCTTATATTTTATTTTTGTGTTAATTGTGCCATAATTTAAAGATTTTAGTGTTAATTGTACCCAAATCAAAATTGTAAATATATTAATATTATTTTTCATAATAATTATAATAGAAAAAAAATATCAAATTGACATTATTTTAACTTATTATATGATTAATTTAGTTTCTAAATTTCTATTAGAATTAGTTGGGTTATTTAATTTTTGAGAATTTGGTAAATTATTATTAATAAAATTAATGATTCAATTAACTAAATTTCTATAGTTAAAAAGTCCAATTAAGTCTAGCTGAAAATTTGAGAACTAAATGATAATATAATATAATTAAATTTAAAAATCAATTTAATTTTTAATTAATAATAAAAATAAAAAATTTCATTCAATTTTAAAATTATGATGTAATTAATGAAAAAATATAATATAATTACAAAACGCAAAAATGTTAAGATAAATAAATTTATCTATTAACTCTAAATTTTATTATTTATATATAATCAAATATAATATTATTATAGTCCGTTTAAAACAAATGAATTTCATAAAATATTTTAAAATTTATTTTAAATTTTACAAATTTTAAAATTTTTATATTTATAATATTAAAATGTACTTTAAATTTATTTATAAATAAATTTTATATTTATAATTGATTTATTTCAAATAGAACGAAAAGAAAATTTCATTTTGAGGGAAATTAGGGGTTTTTGGATTTTGATTTTTTTTTTTTAAATTGACTAATTTTTATTTGAATCTACAAGTAACCACCAACGCCGACCTAACTCCTTTATACTGCCATGTGAAAAGTTCAAATTGAGGTTGATGGGGGTGAAAAATCTATTTTAGAAAAAAAAAATTTTAAAAATATTATTTAAAAAAAATTGTATATTTAATTTATTTATTTTTTTAAATTTTAAAATGATATTTTGAATTAATATATCAAATATTTAAAAAATTATTTAATATTTTTTAAATTTTAAAATTATATTTTATGTCTATTTTTAATAAATTCAAACACTCCATAAGTTTTACATATTTTTAATTTCGGTAATTGCTGTACGACATTATTTAATATTTAGTTCAGCCATATTCATTTTACACTTTTATTGTTCTGAATTGGATTTTGGAATGAATATTTAAAAAATAATTTTTAAATATATAAATAATGTATTAAAAATAAATTTATTTAAATTTGGTTTATTAAACGCATAATTTAATTTGAAAGTATTCATAATCAAAATAATTTTATTTATTTTCATTAAACTGAGATTTTGTGCTTTTTACTCTGCCATTTTCATGGATTTTACTCTGGATGTATTCTCTGTCACAAAAATGGTGGCCTTTTTCTCAAATTAAATTTCTGTTTGGAGAGAAACAACAACAACAAGAACAAGTTCGGATATCTTTTATTAATTTGTCTGATATTTAAAAGATTATTTAATTATTATCCTATTTTGATAATGATGATCTCACATTAATTCTTCCACATAAATAAACTATTATGAAATTTTTTTAAGTGAATCATATTTATCATTTAAAATTATAAACTACTGCTAATAATTAAATATTATTTTTTTATAAAAAATAGTCTTTCATTTATAAATAAAAATAATATATCAAGAAAACATAATTGAAAAAATTACAATCAAAATGAATATAAAATTAGTTTTACTCTTAAATTTTATTGACTAAATTATTAGAATAATAATATTCAGTCCAGCAGTTATAATTGACAAATCGACAGAAAGCGCGCTCCACTCAAAATTAATATCAAGTCGTTTGATAAATCTGATCGTTGAAAAATATATGAAAATTTTTCTTCATATAGAAGAAATAAATAAATATATTAAAAAATAATAATTCAAATTTCTATAAATAAAAGACACACAAATAAAAAAAATTAAATTTAACATCAAAATTTTATTCAAAATAAATATAAATAAAATAAAATAAAAATGAAGCTTCGAATGGAGCAAAAACTACATTATTGCAATTAGATATTATTAAATAATAAATATTTATGAAATTAATTATTTTTTAAAAATAATAATTAATTATTTAAATAATAAAATTTATATTATAATAAACATATTAATATATCAAATTATTAATAATTAATTCATAATTTTAAATAATAAATTAAATTCATTAAAAAAATCTATAAAAAAATTCGCTAACAATACGAGTTTTGACTTAGTTTACACGAATCTAACTCTATTTAGATTTTTGATGCTACATGTCGGCATGGAAATGCACCAAATGAGAGTTTATTATGTTTACAATGGAATTCTACTTGTTTGTTAGTGTGCTCTTGTCTAGGTTATTTGCCAATTCTTTAATGGTTTTGCTGAATTTATCTTCTTTATGTGATTAGATTGATGAATAAGAATATTTTTAAAATCGAATTGGTTAAAAAATTAATGAAAATAAAAGATTAGAAATTTAAAAATTTAATTGGAATTAAATAAAAAAAATAATATATATATATATATATATAATTTGATATTTATTATATATATGATAAAAAAAATATAATTTTATATTTATTATTTTTGATCAAAAATTAAAAATAAAATATAACCTGCTCAAACTAGAAAAATCAATTTGATTCACTTAATTTTTTAATCAATTTTTAAGAAATAAATTTTTTAAAACTGACTGAATCAATTTTTAATTTTATTTTTTATTTTTTTAATTTAATCAGCCAATTCAATTCGATACAAAGTATTTTTGGGTGGCCATGGTTAGATTAAAAAATGCATTACTAAAATCTTATGAGTCGAGTGATGTAATAAATTTTATTTCATATGAAATATAATGTAAATTTTTTATAAATTAATATTATTAAAATTTATAGATTTGATTAATTAAAAATATATTTATTAATTGAATATTAATTTAAATTAAAATTATAAAAAAATTATTATATAATAAAAATTATTAATTTATCATATATTAATTTATATAAACTTTACTATAATTTATATTTTTTTAAAAAAAATAAATTTTAAATATTATATTATATTAAATTAATACGTATTCTTATTTCACCAGATGCTTCACTGTACCCAAGAGCACATGACCAGCCGTAGAAGATTGACTTAGACAATCCAGACCATGTTGAACTTTAGAAAATTAGATTAAGAAAAATAAAAAAGGAATCCACGTGGTCAAACCTTAATGGATAACGAATTGGATGGAGAAGGGTAGGTGATCCAACATCCACCAAATATATCGCGATATATTATTCTTCCAAGTTATCAGGAAACGATACAGAGAGACGATAACATAATGATATTTTGAACTAAATGTGAATATTTACGTTGGTTTTAACGGAGATACACCGGATAATCCGGACCACTGTGTGTCTCTATTTTTTTATTTATATTAACTTTTACGAGTAACGTCACCTTTCATTAAAATATTTTAATATATTATAATATTAAATAATATAATATATAAAAAAAATATAAAATAAAAAATAGACACGCAATAAAATTGAAAAACCTCACTACAAACCAGGTCGGCAGAATGGACCTACTCGTTGTGGGGCCATAGTCGGTTCTTATAAGGGAGTTTAAGGGTCAAAACGCTTGATTAACAAAGTTGACAAAAACTTAAGCAAGTTATTTTTTAACTTTAAATTAATGATTTTTTTTTTAAATCTGTCTCAAAAAAAAAATAAAAAAATTCTTTTATTAATTCTTTTATTAGTTGGAAAGTTTGGATTTGTTAATTATGAAATTAAATTTTATAATAGTTATTAATTTGAATTAAATTAATACAATTTTATTCTATTATTAAAATAATTTATAAAAATAAAATATTATTATTTAATTAAATAAAACATTTATAACACTTTTTCATAAATTTAATTTCAATTAAGATTAAAATGCATAATTTTATATGTAATATATTTATATAAATTTTTGAGGATTACTTGTGGAAGACCTTTTTTTGGTAAAAAATGGAAATACTTCCTTCAAAATGTTTTAAAGGGGAATAATCTGAATTTTACATTTTACACCATGAAATATATATTTAATGCTAATTTAACGCTTGTATTAATTATTTTTGGATCAATAATTTCTTTAAAAATGCTTTTAAAATAAAATATTAATTATTTTTTCGAATCTTGTGATTGGAATAAATAATTTATTATAAATGATATAAATAATATATATATGTTTCATATTCGAGTCTTTTATTTATTAATATGAGGATAATTTTTATTAATTTTATGATAATTATTAAAAATAAGGTTATTTATTATGTATAGTTTGTTATGGTGTTATTACTATCCATTAGATTTTTAATGAGTAAAAAATAATTAGAGAAATTATTTATAAATTCATATGCTTTTAAGATTGCATATATATCATTTATATATGTTTTTTAGAAATTTTATTTATATTGATTAGAAATAATTAGAAATAATTTTATTTCATGAAATATAGTTGATTTTTAAATTTTTAATTAAGTTATAATTTAATAACAATATATTTCAAACAAGTAAAAAAAGAAAAAAAAAACACTAAAAAGGATAAAAATCAATCATTATTATTGAGCATAATAACTAGATCATGCACAACTATTATGTTAATAAAAGCAATTAATTGATAAAGATTTTTTTTGTGAAAAAATCATATTAAAAATTATAAAAAAATAATTATGATTAAATTTTTCATTAATTTAATAAAAATTACTAAAGATATTAACTATTTTCATAGATCATGCATAACTATTATACTTATAAAAGCAATTAATTGATCAAGATTTAGAAAAATAAATACTCAAATCATATCAATAAAAATGGGAAAAAATATTAGTATAGTGAAATTTTTTATTAATTTAGTAAGAATTATAAAAAAGAAAAGAGCTATGATTTATTGCATAATCTATAATATTATTATTTAGGAAAATTGCAAGCCAGGAGACAAGAGCTGCTAATATACTGTGTAAGCAGCCACGTCACAACCATTTGATTGCTTAAAGCGCTAAACGGATGGCCCACGTGAGAGATATTTTCAGAATAACTTTGACTTTAAAAGACTTACAACCAATCAGAATCAAACACGTGTAAAGTCCCATAAACCCGATCTCACTTGATACTTCAGAGTGTATGAAACTTACCAAAAAAAAATCTCACACCATAAAAGCGAAAAGGACTCGAGAGAAAATGAAATTCAAAAATTCAAAAATTGAAGCTAAAGCTATAGCTAAATTCACATTCCAATCCTTAAAATCCATTGGATCCAATTTTAATAGTTGGGATGGTTTGGTTCTTGGTTGCTCTCCTGTTTTTTTTTGACGGAATCTCCAATCTTTGACAGTGCTAAACAACAAAAGAAACTGCTCCAAGAACTAAAAAATTGGGGAAAAGAATAAGAAAGAGTGGCCAATACACAAAAACAAAGACAACCCATTTTGTTATTTTTCAGTTTACTTGAAGTTAAAGTGAAAAAAGAAGAAGTGGGTTTCAGAAAAAATAGTCTTGAGGAAGAATTTGAAATGGGTATATTGTATGAGGATTTGGTAGTTATTAGTGAAGCAGAGAAGCCAGGTGAGTCTACTGTGATCACTGTTAATTGCCCTGACAAAACTGGGCTTGGTTGTGATTTGTGCAGGATTATCTTGCTCTTTGGACTCAGCATTTCTAGAGGAGGTAAAGCTTAATTTTGGCTTGGTATTTCTTTTTTTTTTTTTCCTTTCTTTGTTTTATTTGCTTTTGGTGGGGTCTTTGGTTTATTTGATAATTCTTCTTTATCATAAAGAACAATGGATGGTTTTTGAGTTTTTGGCCTTATGGCAGTTTTTACTGTGAGGATCTGTGATTTTTTTTAAAGTATCATTATGGTTGTTTGTGATTTGTGAACTTTCTTGTCACTGTAGTGATAAATTTGGGGTTTGGATCTAAAATTTGAAGGAAAACAAAAAACTGGGTAGTTATACATTATTGTTCTAATCTTTACCTTATCCCAATTTCGGAGGAGATACTTGAGATTGGTAGAAAAATATTAGGTAGCTCATGGCTAAATTTGTGACTTGGTGAAACATAAGCTCTTTTGTTGGCTATTTTGGAGAATTTCTTCTATTACACAGTAAAGATAGGATTTGTAAGATGCAGCATGTTTTGAGCTTCTAATTATCACATTTGCTTGTTAAGATTGATAATTGATTTATAATTTTCTCAATTCTTTTCCCAGTTTCTCTGAACACATTAGTGATTAGTTTTGGATTAAAATTTTTGTCAAGATTTGCAAACGGATGGGAAATGGTGCTACATATTGCTTTGGGTGGTGGGGAAACCAAACACAAGGTGGAGTTTGTTGAAGAAGAGGCTACTGGAGGTTTGCCCATCATATTTTTCGACATCTGAAATCTCATACTACAGGCCAGAGAATCAGGAGCCAAGGAAGCCAGATGTGTTTCTCTTGAAGTTCTGGTGTTCTTATGACCGAGATGGCCTTTTACATGGTAATCCAAAATATTAATAATATTTTTATTGTTATTGTTTTCTTACTATTCTTATCATTGTTGTTATTAGTATTATGTTGATGAGTAAATGATAGCAAGAATTAGCTTAATAAGGACATCAAAAGAAAGTGTTTCCTATATGTTTGTACACTAGGAATATAATACTAATGATCTCCACATGAAAATGCTATGAAAAAAAAAATGTCAAAATGATAAAAATAGAAGAAAAGAAAATTCTTATCAATGAAAGTGGAAAATATGCAAGTATTAATTCTCTGTAGACATCTTCAATGGTGTTTCCTTTTTTTTTTTAATCCCCTGACTCTCTCTCTTGGAATAATTCATCAAATGGCTGAAGCGATGACCATAATTTTTCAATGTAGTTATGATACTAATCATTGTATCAGTTTTGCTGAAGTGGGTCCTTATGGATTTTATGTAAACGTTCAGTTTGACGTTTCTGCATTGATGCTACAACTCTTTGAAAATTTTGTTATTATTTATCAAATTGGCATGTTGAGTGCATTAAGCAAAAAAGTATTTTTTTGTTCCTTGAGATTAAAATATTTTAGTGTTTGTTCAGGTTACTGAGATTTGAAACAAAATTCAATTGTTTTGATAAGTAGATAAATTAAATTAACATTTTACTTATCTAGATTATTTTTCTCCATTGAAACATTAAGTTGTAGTAATTTTCTCCTTAATTCACCTTAAAAAAGAAATATTACCTATTTGATGTGGATTTTTATAATTATTTTGTAGGTTTTCTACGACTTTTCTCTCTCTTTTCCCTTTATGCCTACCCCTTAAGAATGAACATTTTGACCACTTTATTTTGTTTCTTTTAAATATTCATGTGCAATAGTGTAGCCTGACAGCAGACTGTCTTCCAATTAGTTTCTAATTATTAAACCTTATTTATCATTTAGATGTAACTGAAGTTCTCTGTGAGCTAGAGCTGATCATAAAGAGAGTGAAAGTGTCCACTGCCCCTGATGGGAGAGTGATGGACCTCTTTTACATCACAGATACTAGGTTTGTAATTCTTGGAAACTTTATCTTCAACATTACTACTATATTTTATTTTCTCTTTTTCTGCTTCTACTGATATAGCTTACGCTTATATATTTATGTATTTATTTTTGTGGCATTTTATGATTATTGAACATAAGGAACAAAGAAAGAGATTTTGGAAACTTACAAAGTTGATTTGTATAACTACAGCGAGGGAATATTTCAGATTCACTTACTGGTGTTTTCAATTAAAAGCAATAAAGGTGTGTGCTTTGCATGTGGCATGTGTCAAACGATGTTTAAGATGTGGAAGAATAAAAAGTATGATGTATAACCTCCAATATTGGACATACTTGCATTGGCTTAACTTCCTATTAAGATAGAATAATTACTATGGTGTCACTTTTTGAAAGTGGAGCAAATAACAATCACTGGTTGACTCTCTTGACTAATTTTGTATTTAGATTTTTTTTTTTAAGTTCTTTTACCAATTAAAATTTCTGAGAGCTGACACTTATGGTACTGTACTTGTTTTTTCTGGTTGTTTTTCGAGTAATGGTGGAATCACCATGACTGACTAAAATGCCTGCACATTTAATGATTAATGAAAGGAAATGCCTAATGCCTATAGCCTTGTTCATAATTTCTTCATCATTTGCATCCCTTGTTCAATATTTGGTAAATGTTAATGGAGATTTTAAAACTTTGGGAAGTCATATCAAGAAATAGCTTAGATAGCTGCAAAAACTACCTGCATTGCATGCTTATCTATGAGGGACGCATAATCTATTTCTGTTTCTGGAGAGAGAGAGAGTTTGATGGTATTGCTTTCTTTGCTTTGGCTGATTGATATGATTGGACCTGTTGTCATTAGGGAACTCCTTCATATGAAACATCGGCAGGATGAAACAATTCTCTATTTGAAAGATGTTTTAGGGGATGCCTTGATAAGTTGTGAGATTGAATCAGCTGGAGCAGAAGTTACTGCATGTTCCCAAGGCTCATCTTTTCTTCCTTCTGCAATCACAGAAGACATGTTCAGTTTGGAGCTCCCTGACCGACACCGAAATGGATTTTTCACATCCAACTCCGTATCTGTTACAATGGACAACAACCTGAGCCCCTCTCACACGCTTATTCAATTTGTTTGCAGAGATCACAAAGGTCTTTTGTATGATATAATGAGAACCCTGAAAGATTATAATATCCAGGTAAGTTATTCAACCCATGAACAGATGGACTTTTCATGAACAGTATTTGAACTTTGACGTTCTTCTGGGTATGCGAGAACCCATAAGGCTTGAGTTGGGGAACTTTTATGATGAAGGAAAGCTCAAAATATCTTTGCAGAAAATGGTTTCCACTCCCAATTAGTGATAATTTTACTCATAATTTTGTCATTTATTTCCCAAAACTTGCATGATACTATTTACAGAAGTTGTGAAAGTGGTTTTTAACAGGCAGTTTGTAAATCAACACCATGAGTTTGGTCATGGGATATAGTGAGAAATTGTGTGAGAAGGTTGTGGGCTTGATTGACCAATAAAAGTCCCCTAGATGGTTTCTCTTCTTGTTGATTTTTCACTTGTTAGTAATAACATTTATATTTAAAATTCTAAAATTTATATTTTCTGTCAGATCTCTTACGGACGATTTTATGCGAGCCCAAAAGGGAGCTGTGAAGTGGACTTGTTCATAATGCAAGCAGATGGCAAGAAGATAGTTGACCCAAATAAACAAGATGCATTATGCTCTCGTTTGAAAATGGAGCTTCTGCACCCTCTTAGAGTTGCTGTGGTTAGCCGGGGTCCTGATACAGAACTGCTCGTTGCCAACCCTGTTGAGTTGTCCGGGAGGGGCCGGCCTCTTGTCTTTTATGATATAACCCTGGCTCTCAAAATCCTAAACACCGGCATCTTCTCAGTATGCTTGTATTCCATTTTCTTTGTGCATACATTATTGCTTTCTAAGACTATCTTACACTTAATGCCACCTTCTACTTTCATTTGATGGTCTCAGGTTGAGATTGGAAGGCACATGATTCACGATCGGGAATGGGAAGTGTATAGAATACTGCTTGATGAAGGGGATGGATTTACTGTGCCCAGGAGCAAGATTGAAGAGGGTGTTAGAAAAATACTAATGGGTTGGGATTAAATTGAGATACTTATTACAATTAGATAAAAGCCTTCAGCACCATTGTACAGCATATTTTCTTAGCCTTCTGAGTGTTTACTACAGCTAGGCACTAACCACATACAAAATTTAAATCCTGAAATGCCTTAAATAGAAGTGTTAAGCTCTTTGATCCAACTTCCAAGTACTGGAATCTGCATGGTTTAACTGAGCTCATTCTTTATCAGGTTTGGTTTTCCATGTTTGTCGGCATGTTTCCTGCTTGGCTTTCCCCTACTTGGTGAGCAGCAACATTAGAGTAATGCAATGAACATCTTAAGGGATCCACAGTTATTACTTGCATCTGGCTTAAGATCTATTCGTGTAAATGTGTATTTAAGTTAAGCTCGTAGTTCAGTGTTGTAAATATTGACAGATTATTTGGGACAGTGTAGTTGGTCGATCTTGTAAATCCCTTAACTAACCAATGGTAGATTAGTAAATAGACAGTTGTATATAAATAGCTAAGTTACAGGAATGGAACTAGACATAATGACTTGGAAAGGCCAAGTATAATATTAAAAAAAAAAAAAAGTTTATTTTCTAAAATATATGTAAATATTTAATTTTAAAGTGTTATAATATAAAAATACAAGTACAAAATAAAATTATAAAAAATATGAGTAAAAATGTTTTTAAAAATTTAGCTAATAATATATATATTTTTTAAAAAATTTAGTGGGTCATTTATCCCCCAAATTAGCTCTTAATTTTGCTCCTGCTAAGATTATTTTTCTCTAATTTTCTCTAATCTCTCTCCTTTATATTTTTTTCATTAAATTTACATGAAATAAGTAAAATACATTTGTATAATATTAAAATTAATAATTTTTTTTATTAATTGGTTTTTCTATTTTAATTCAATTTCATGATTGAAATTTTCTTATTAAATATGTAAAATTTAATGACAAAATTTTTTAATTACAACTTTTTTTTTAATGTAATGAAAAATATTATAAAATTAGACAAAAAGATTAAAAGATTTTAATACAAAATTTAATCACTATTTAATTAATTTCTAAAAAAAAAAGACTATGTTATTAATTAGATTAAGAGGATGTTTGGATAGGAAGCTAAACGATATAAGCTGCGTTTTGGGTGAAAGTTAAGGAGTTTTATGATTTTTAAAATGTTTGGGTAAAGAAAGAAAACTAAATTATTTTTAGAATTTAACGTAAATTTTAAAAGTTGAGGGAAATAGTTTTATGATAAACGCTCGTTTTTAATAAAACTGATTATTTTAACAAAACGCTTATTTTTATCCAAACACCCCCTAAATTTTATAGCCGAAATTCTAATTTGCTTTTTTTTTTTTTTTTTCCAAATAATTATGCTGGTTTTGCTTCTTTTTGTGGTCGCTTTCCTCTCATTTTGTTAATTGGTATCGATTTGGAGAATTCCCACCCCCATGTGTTATGCTACTATTAAGAAATGGTATGAAAATTTGGTAACTTACATCAAAGTTACGTGCACGCTCAAAGTTATCAATTTCAAGAAGCATATGTAAGTTATTAATAGTAGTGGAGCACTTAACTGATTGAGCAAAAATGACAAAAAATGAGTTTATTTGGTTGAAAAAATTGATTTCCTTCTCATTTTAACGAGAAAGGTTTGATTTCTAGAAATCAAATCTACATATAAAATAAATCATCCAATTTATAAATAGAAAAAAATAAAATTATAATGTCCGTTTAAAATATTATTAAATATTTAGTTTTTAAAAAATAATATATAGTTTGTGTGAAAATTTAAATTATTTATATAATTTATCTTAAATTGCATATTAATATTTTAAAATTTTTAAAAATTAATTATTAAAATTAGAGAATTTAATTATATTTTAAAAATAAGATAATTATAAACATATTAACAGCATGTTTATTTCAATTAAAGAAATAAGAAAAAGGGAATGGAAAAGTGTTTAGAGTTCCTTGCATTTGACTATTATTATTTAGAGGGAAAATTAAAAAGAAAAGAAAAGTCTGTTAGGAAAGAGTTCCATTGATTCATTCCAAATTGGCTCATAACTAAACCAACTTCATCTGTGCAACTCCAATGTGTGGTCCGCAGCCATTACGTGGCCCTTCAAAGCTCTTCCATGGACAATAATGTTTCTTCTTTCTTCTATGGACCCCACGAAAGGAGATCCTTTCGAATCTTCTCCTCATTCATCCTCACAATATCTCTTCCTTCACAATTTCGCTCACCAAAACCAAGAATATTAAACAAGAAACTCACTCGAATTTCTTCTTCTTATTCTTCTTCTTTGCTTTGGATTGGCTCAGAAGCTGAAAACAGAAACTAAAATACTGAAATGAGAGCTATGGGTTCACGTTTTCTGCTTATTGATCTTCAAAGCTCATGTTATTCAGCTCGCCAAATCCCAATTTCCACTCTCAATTATCTCTCTACTATCTCTTCGTCATTTCGTCGAACTCGTGGTGTGCATAGGCGGATTTCGTCGTCGAAATCATCGACACCTTCTGCTATTCAGGCTCCAGAAGTCCGGAGACCGTCTGATCGGTACAAGAAGCGAAATGGGTCGGCGTCAGAATTAGGGAATTCGGTTTTGAATTCAACTCCTTCGACGTCTTGTTCGTGCTCTGTTGCCAATTCTGAGTTGAATGCTTTTCTTGAATTGTTGCCTTCGAGAATGAGAACAGAGTTGTGTGGGCGTGGAGAGATTGGTGAATTGATTGAAGTGGTATTGGACTTGGGAAGGAAACCTCTGGCGAGGTTTCCTTGTGGGGATTGGGTTATTTCAGAGCAGCCTGTGAAGCATGAGGATCTAAATCATGCAATATCAAAGGTGATAAAAAAAAAAAAAAAGAAATTTAAAAGTTGGTTACTGCAATTTGATTAATTTTTGTTAATATTGACGTTATTATAGTTGCATATGCATAGAAATCATTATTCCTTTTCTTTTTTGATAAGCTTGTAGAAATTACTTTATTTATTTATAACTTTTATAGGAAAGAGATCTTCTATTCAGAAGTACGATATATGCTAAAAATACTTAAATTATGCTGATATGGAAATTGATCCAAAAAAATTCTGTGATTTGATTGGAATAATTTGAGATGTATATCTGTGTCGCTTGTGTGTGAAATAGATTATATGTATAATTTGGAAGGTGATATAAGCAAATGATTTTTGTACACTTTGTTTTCTGTGTTTGATTAGGACATTGTGAGAAGTATTTTACTTCTGTTATTATTATATATGTAGTTAGAGTCTATCCAGGTGGCATGTACTAGAAATTGATTGAGAGAATATGCATAATATCCCCATAGAAAGCTTCTTTTTCCTGAACAATAGTTTATTAGTGATCAGTCTGTGTGTATGTGTGTGAATATGGTATCAACTTGTGTAGTATAGAAGTGATCCAATACTTTATTTCACTGAGGAATGGTTGATAGTGATATTTTTGGAATAGGATATTCTGATGATTGTTAAATACCCTATAATTTTCTGAAGTATGATGTGGCCATTAGGATTGTTGTGGAGAGGATATTTAGTTAGTATCTTGTCTAAAAGTCCATGCTTATGCTTAGGTTGGTGAGTTTTCTGATGACAACCGCTCGGGTATTGATAGTTCTTTGCATCGTATAAGTGCCATTCGAAACCGTAAAATGCAAATTATTGGCCTCACTTGTCGGGTGGGTCGAGCTGTATCTGGAAGTGCAGAAATTATCAGAGACTTGGTTGAGGGGGGAGGTTCCATATTGGTCATTGGACCACCAGGAGTTGGTAAAACAACCTTAATCAGGTACTCACATTTCCTTGTATGTGTAAAAATTAAGCAACTGAGTCAAAGTTCATTTTGGCAACTTGTTAGATTTTGGTTTGGTGCACATACATACATGCACAAGCATTCTATGAATAATGTTATTGCGCATGATATTTGTAGAAACCCTTTATCCTGGTAAATTATAAGCCTTAATGTTAAGTTTTTTTAAACTTATTAAGAGAAATTATCCACTTTGACTTTTCAATTTATTTTTGCTCTGGATGTTTAATCTATCATTTAATGGATTCTTATGTAGTCTGTAAAAGTCTTGGAATAAGAAGAAAACTGCAAAAAAGAGAATGAATGGATATAGTTTACTGTTCACTCATTTAAGATTATTTAGACCTCTTTAAAAAGTAACTACATGAGTTATCATATTGCTGTTTTTTTTCCCAATGCTGCATCAAGAATTCAGGTATTTTCATGCTACATTGTATTGATATCTAATGTCTTTTTATTTTTGGCATGTGTGCACATAGAGAAACAGCCAGAATGTTGGCAGATGACCAGGGAAAACGTGTAGTTATTGTAGATACATCAAATGAGATTGGGGGTGATGGAGATGTTCCTCATGCAGGAATAGGTCGTGCGAGAAGGATGCAAGTTCCAAATGTTAATATGCAACATACTGTGAGTCAATTTGATTCTGCTGTTTTAATTGCTGCCATATTGGTAAGTGCTTGCGTATTCACTTATTTTACATTTGTCTTTATAAACATGCATGCAGGTTATGATTGAAGCAGTTGAAAATCATACACCAGAGGCCATCATAATTGATGAGATAGGAACGGAGCTTGAAGCATTAGCTGCTAGCACAATTGCTCAACGTGGAGTTCAGCTAGTTGGAACAGCCCATGGAATGACCATAGACAACATAATAAAAAATCCATCTTTACAGATTCTTGTTGGTGGCATAGAGGTGCTAAGTAGCTCCATTTTCATTTCACTTTATCTGAACTCATGTAGATGTGGATATAATCCAATCAAGTTTATGCTGTCTGTTGACTTTGCCCTAAAATTTATGAATAGTTCCAATACATGATTCCTGGGATGACACATTGAAATTTATGGGTGAAGATCTCACCCCGAGCTTTTGTTTTTTAGTAATCCAAACAAGTTAATTCATTTGAAAACAGAGTGTAACTCTTGGTGATGAGGAAGCAAGGAAAAGGAAAGTGCAGAAGACAATTCTTGAGAGAAAAGGGCCTCCAACATTTACATGTGCAGTTGAGATGATATCTAGGACTGAATGTCGTGTTCATCATAGACTAGATGCTACAGTAGATGCTATACTATCAGGTATTCATACATTTTTCTTGGAAAGCGAATTAATTTTACATGATATGGCATCTATATGCTCATCTTGACATCAAAGTTACACAAATTCAAAGCTCATCAGAATCCTTTTGGGTTATAGGAAAAACTCCTCTGTTTGAAATACGTCACATGGTTACTGAAGTCGATGATTCTCTGAAGTCCAGTCCAATGCTTGGAAACACCCTTGTAGAAGAATCTGAGGAAGTGATCATTAATGAAGACAAAGATGATGAAGTAGAGTCTGACAAAGAGGATGAATATCATCCTCCAAAACAGTTAAAAAAACTTAAAACAAGTGGATATGTGAAAAGGAGGAATTCACCAGTATGTGTCTATACTTATAAGGTAAACTGGTCAAAGTTTCTTTCTTGAACTATTCATCCCTTGTTTACTTTTTACTGAAGATGCTTATAGAGATTTCTAATCCAAATTCATAAATGATACAAAACAAATTTCAATCCTTTACTTTTATCAGATATTAAAATAATCTTTCCTTGAGTATATAAGTTACCCTGTTGATCTGTAAGTTGTAAAGTTGGTCTGACTACATTTGAATTTGTTCTGTTTTAGATCATTGAAGCTGATCTACTACAAGTGGCAAAGGTGATGGGGCTTGAGGATCAGATAGATACGACTGATGATATTGAAACAGCAGATGCAATTCTAGCATCTAGTTCAGAAATGAAGCAGAACCCATGGATCCGTGGTGTAGCTAAATTCCACCATTTACCTGTATTTGTAATAAAGGTATCCTCTATTTTTTTTTTCTTTTTTTCTTTTTTTTGCTTACACTGAGTTGAAATTGTTTTACTACTAGAAAATAACAATGGTTATATTTTATGTGAGAATGAAGCTCCATCATTAATGATGTTGCATGACAATTTTTCTTTGGGTCCTCAGTGATCAGGGTTTCTACCTGAGGTTTATGAAAGGGCAATTGTAAAAAAATTTGCAAGAATTGCATTGACCTATCATCTATGATATGTAATTGATATTATCTTTTATCTTATTTTGCAGTCGAATACCATGGCTCAAATGGTCAAGGCAGTTCGTACTATTCTTGGGTTTGAATCATTTGGCTCCACATTGAAGCAGCCAATCAAAAGTTCATTTGACATAGAAATTGAAGATGATGCACCAAAAAGGAAGCCCACCCTGGAAGAGATTGATGCTTTGGAGGTGCAACTCCTTCCTTTTACGTTTTTAGCTTCTTGTTCTTAGTTGCTCACAGATATTCAAATATTCTGGTTTCTTCATCAAAATACGCAATTTATTGGAACCAGGAATACATAATCATGGCTGTTAATTGTTTTTAATATAACATATACTATGCTTATTTTTGGAAAAACATATCCCTCGGTGATCTTGAATTTTTGACTAGTGGATCAATGTTTGGAAATACTTTGTAGAAAGCCAAAAGATTTTGACTATCCCAAACGTTGAGACATTTCTTGTCTTGCTTTTTTTGCTTAACAATTCACCTGTAGTGATCATGATCTTTCCCCTTCCCCCTCTCTCCTTTTGAGTTCATTGGCTGTTGCATGATTTCCAGAAAATTAAGTTGTTTGGAAATGTTGTAGTAATTGCCAATTTGTTGGTCATATTGTTTGATCAATTGCTGACCTCATTTTATTCTGTCTTAATTTCTTCTTATCAGTGGTCTTCCAAGTTATATAATCTGAGTTGGTCCATGTATCCTTGCGCTTTTCCCCTTCTTTTTTCTTTCCTGTATTTCACAAGAAGTGCTATTAAAACCGCACCTAAGACAGTGCAAAATCTCAAAACTGGTGCTCTTATAAGCCCCCCCTAACACCATGCATGTTTGCCTAGACATACCTGAGGTTCACAAGGCACTCGTCCAATCTTGGGTCATTACTCTTTGATTACCAAGAGGCACGCCCCTTGCAAGAATCATAAGATCTGTGATATTTTATAAAAATTAAAAAAAAAAAGAGCATTTTACTTCAGTTTGTTGTGAGCTTGTGTCCTGTGAAGTATTTCCAGGCTCCACCAGCCCTTGATTCTCTTTGACTCCCATTGCATGGGTTTTTCATATCCAATGAAGTTTTAGATTCTTTATTTGTGTCTACTTTTATTTGTTGGAATTCATATTTCATACAAGTTCTTGTTTATTTATTTCTCTCCATTTCTATGATAGGAGGTTCGACTTGCAATAGAGTACATTGTTATTCCTGGAGGAGAGCCTGTGGAGCTTCTTCCCCGATGCTCAGAAATAATTGCTCGGCAACTAGAGCTTGTTGAAAGCTATCAGTTGACTGCAGAAAATTCAGGTACTGAGCTTAACCCCAGGTTGCAGATTCTGCCCCTGAGAACAAACAAGAAGACTTATTCTAAATCCCCAAAGTTTTTTTCAACTTTACAAAAGGAGACAAGCTCTAAGTCACTAACTGGCGGCGGGGGAGCTACTAGTGTTTGTAGGCTGCCTCTGCTGCCCCAATAATCTGATTACATTCACAATGTTAAACATTTCAATCTCTGGTTGATTGATCTCATTTTCTGTACAGTTATTTGTAAATTAAGTATTCCATATGATATAATTGTTCAACATTGTTGGTTATGTAACTATTTATTGTCATTTTTTCTTCAGAGAAGTTGTTAAGTTATCAATTTATTCTCATTCTTTTATTTATTTATTTGATTAATTTGGCTTCAAGGGGAGTTTGAACTCAAAACTTCACATTCTTACCAAAGAAATGAAAAGAGAAAAATAAAATAAGATAAAAGCTAGTTTGAAAAAAATAATATTAAAGGATTAGTTTTTTTTTTTTAAGTTTATATTTCTTTTCTCTTTAAAATTAAATAAATAAGAAATATAATTAATATTATTTTTTTATTTTTTAAATTTATAAGTAATAAATATTTATTTATTATCTTATTTTTTTGCAATCTCATGAATTAAAAATTATTTTTTCTTTTCTCATGTAAACAAAAATTTCACAAAATGTACCTCATTACATAACTTTGGTCAAGTGCAAATACCAATGAAATAGCTCTTCTGCACCAATAACCTACTTGTTTTTAACAAAAATTAAAAAAAAAAATTCACATGCCAAAATCAGATTCATTATTGTCATATGCAAAAGAAAATTTTATTGTGTATATATATATACATAGAGTTATATACAATTTGATGTTTTAAAATAGAAAACAAACCCATAAAAAGTATAGTTTTTTTTTTTTTTTTAATTTTCTTTCAATATGTAAACTTCCAATATATATTGATTTCAAGTATTTTTAATATTTTTACCTGAAAAAATAAAAATTAAATTTTCACCTTATTAAATTAATAATTTTAATTATTTTATCACTAAAGTATTTAATTGCGTAAAACATATAAATTAAAAATAATCTGAGTCTCCAAATTAAATAAGTGTTAAGCATATGATATTTTACTATATTTTCTCCTAAAAAATAAAAATATATAAAACATGAGCAAAAGCCCTTATTCCCATTTTAAGGCCCAAAAACAAAAACAAAATATAAAAAACCCATCTCCAACAAAAACAAAGGTAAAACCGTCAGTAAAACTTGTTTCTAGGGTTTCTCGCGTAACTCTCAATTTCCACTAATAGGCAACAAAATTCTTCTCTGTCTGTTATCTGATATATTGTTTTGTTTTCGATTTCTAGATTTTCGTTCTTGTGCAGCGTTGTTTGTATGTGATATAGAGATGGCAGGAAAGGACGAGAACCGAATATTTGTTGGAGGCTTGTCTTGGGACGTCACTGAAAGACAGCTAGAGAATGCATTTAACCGCTATGGAAAAATCATCGAGTGTCAGGTACCTTTTTTTTTAATTTTTTTTTCTGTTTCTTTTTGGTTGCTGAGAAAATGAGGGAAATGATAGGATAGAAAATTTGTAAAATTTTGAAACTTTTGAAAAGTTTAAAGAAGTTAGCATTTTTTTGTACACTTTTTTAATTTTTAATTATTTCATAATTATAATTTTGTTTGAATTTATTTTTGAATATTCCCCAGTTTGGTCACTGTTTCATGCTAAATAAATTAAAAATAATAATTTGTAATTAGTTATTTTTGACTTTTGGTATATGGCTTTTTAGTTAATTTCTTTTTTTTTTTTTTTTTTCTATTTGTATTAATTTTCCTTTTTTTTTTGTTGTTTTATGGCTTGCTGGTATAAGCTTTTGAGATGCTGTACATTTAGAGATGCTGTGCGTTTAGAGATGTTTTTGGTCAGAGTGGTTGAATCAGGCTGCTCAAGATCAGTTACATTTCATTGATTAGGTTAAAATTGGATGAGTAGTTTTTAATTTTCCAAGTACAGTAATACGGGTAATTTATGGATGTGTTCAGTATGTGGTTTACAGAGTGCAGTCGGAGTTATAATTTGAGGAAACATAACTGCAGTTGGATGTAGAAGAGGACCCAGTTCATAAGTTTGGAATGAGCATGGGGGATGTGGCAAAATTATTGAATTATTTATGGTTGGAAGACTTTCTGTTTCACATACTTGGTGTCTATATGGATTCATGAATGAGGTATAGGTATTGGTTATTTTAAATTGGTCATTCTTTGACAACTGGAATTACAGTTAAATGAGGAACATTAATTGGGCCATTATGCGAGAACAATTGTTTGGTTTTTAAACTGGCTTTTCCTGCTTTTATGTCAGTTGGACAAAAACATCATGGAAGGAATTGCACTGATGAATGAGAAAACGTCTTGAGCTGGACTGTTGTCTGATTCTTTCTTCCTTGGATGCCTGTCAATAGGGGGATTTTTGTTAATAAGCTTTCCTTCTCTGAGAATCATGATGGTTTTCTATCACTATCCTGTAGTATGTGGCTTGTTCTTTGCAACTCTGTTGTGTTGTTTCATTGTTTTACTTTTCATTCACTTCCTGATAAGCAGAAATTTTTCTTACCTGGTGCTTGATCTATTAGTGAGGTTCAAGTGTATACATGAACTTTGGTTTTAATATTAATTTGGATGACGTTCTGTTCATAATTATCCCAAGGTTATGAGGGAAGTTCCAATAAACCATTCCTGATGTAATGAATCATAAGCACAGCTGTCCACTTCTACATGGAGATGTATCCACATGCCATTCTAATGTGGTGGACTCGTGATATCCAAGTTCTTACTTTTCATCCTTGCACATAGTTAATTTTGGATAAGGTGCCTGATTTTCATCCTTGGACATAGTTGATTTTGGACTGCTTTGAGCTTTGTGCATGTTTGTTATAACAAGATTTCATTGCTGGATTTATCAGCTGATCAGTCAGAATAAATTTCATTGTTTCTTTCAGAGTGCAGATGGGTCACTAAAATTTCTTAATCCTTCATTACATTCTGCATTTTGCATATTTATGCCACCTAGTTGATGGACCTTAATTTGTTTTCTTCATTCTTCTTCTTCATTCTTCACATTCACGTGTCCGTTGGAAGCCTCAACTGTACTTTTTTTTGCTTTGATGTTCCAGATCTGCATTCTGCATGGCAGAGAACAGATTCAGGGCCGTCTGAGCAATACAGATTTGGGTGCCTTGTAGCTTCCCGGTGGTTTTTATCTTTATTTAAAAATTGAAATTGAGACTTACTAGCTGGATGGATCTGTCTTTAGCCGTCAGAGATGCTCATCCTTTTTTACAACTATCAGAACATGTGGCCCATAACCGTTCGGAGTTGAAACAAAGAATCCATATAGCTAACCCCAATTAATTTTGGGATTAAGGCTGAGTTGAGTTGAGATATTGGCAGTTATTAGATGGTGAAACTCTTTCTTCTTGTTTTTTTTTTGTGTTGTTAATCCTTCTGCTCCTAACCTCCCAACCGTTAGACTTCTATATGTTGCCTAGTAGCACAGTGATTGAAAGTTTTCAACATTATTGGGAACTTTATGTTTATCATTATAATCATAGTTTTCAAAGTAAAAAAAGATGAGATCTATCTGTTTGTTTGTGTGGATATAGAACTCTGTGTCAAATTTTGTTGGCTGGAAGAGGTTCATTGCTTCTGGTCTGTTCAGAAACTGTTGGTAGATGCACATAAAAGTTGGTTGTTTCTGAACTGCATGACTGATGAGCTGCTGAAGTCGGTTCAAGAATGATTAAAACATGGAACTGTTAATGTCCAAAGTGTGAAGGAAGCATGAGATTTTGCCCAATTGTGGTATCTTTTCAAAGTGAAAGAGGCATGAGAGTAGGCCAAGTTTTAGTATTTTGGGTGGTTTGATTTTGTGACAGCCAGATGCAAATTAATCTGATATTTAAGCTACCATTTTGTAATATTTGATAACCGTAGTGGTAGTGTAGTTATATTCAGTAGGAAGACCAGTAGTGATGACCAGTTTAAGTGAGGATGTTCTGTCAGAGGTAAATTGATGCTTTCAAGCTTTATGGCTGCTGTATAACAATTCATTCCGGGAAATAGATATCAGCAGTCGATCTTCTTTGTTAGATGTCAGATACTGTTTGCAGATTCTTCTGTTTTGCTTAAGAACTCTTTGCAAATATCAAACACTTTGAGATGTCTTAGCCATTCCATAATAACAATGTGAAAGTAAGTTATCTGCTTGTCACCTTTTATCATCTTCTTCTTAGTTAAAGCTTTTACTGTAAATCTTCTTCATGACTAAAATCTTTTACTGCAGATCAAATCTGTAGACTTTACACTTTGCATTCCTATCCCCCCTTTATTGAAAGTTAATGAATCATCTACAGCAGTTAAATCTGAAACCTTATTCTTCCCATGTATTTGATAGATCTCCAACAGTATGTTCTCCATTTAATTGTTTGTTGAAGAAGATTTTTGGAAATGTGCATCTACTACTGTTATAAATGAATAAATGATTAGTGAACTGTGTTTGGTAGGTCTGTACTCCTTACTATTGCTAGCTTGGACTGGAGTACTCTTTTTGTTTGGAAATAAAGTCCAGCTCCTGTTGATTAAAGGAATTTTTTTATTTATTTATTTTTATGTAATGCTAACCAATAAAAGCACATTTTAACTTGTTGAAAAGATAGATTTGCAAAATGTCCAACAGCTATGATAAGTTAGTAACTTTTGCACAGTATCCCAGTCTATGCAATTAGGTCATAATTTCTTTTTCCTAGAAAAGGAAATAGGGAGTTCTATTTCTACTCTGAAGTTTCCCCTTTAACATACATTTAGCGATTAAAGGTATATTCTGAAAATGATATTTATTATGCATCATTATGATCCCATTCTATTGGGCAATGGTGGAGTCCAAATCAAAAAGCTGTCTCAGCATAGGAAGAGCCATTATGGTGGGGAATATGCTAATGTTTTGTTTTGTTGTTCTGGATGTTCCTTAGGAGTGATTAAAATAGTGTTGTCAAGATTCCCCTTCCTCGTTCATTGTTGCAATATTTGTTGCTGTATTTACTTGTTTCATTCAAAGCATTTGATCCTTTATCATCATTATTGTTTGTTGAAGTTTCAGGCCTGCAAACAATCATGTTTTTTTAGATAATTTTGTTTAAATGAGAAGTAATTCAATGCGCATGATATATATTTATTTGCCTTTAATACTCTCTATTCGCAGGGTAAACGTTCCATGATGTCTTACCCATTTTATAGCATTATCTATGCATATTAGTTTTTGCCTATTTTTGTTACATGCATTTTCTTCTCGTCAGGATTTCCTTCTATGCTGTATGTGCAGATCATGCTGGAAAGAGACACAGGACGTCCACGAGGATTTGGGTTCATCACATTTGCAGATCCCCGAGCCATGGATGACGCTATCAGGGAGATGCATGGACGGGAATTTGGTGATCGTGTAATCTCAGTGAACAAGGCACAACCTAAAATGGGAGGAGATGATTTAGAGCTGGGTTACAGGGGTGGCTACTCATCATCAGGTGGCAGAGGAGGCTATGGAGGAGAAAGACCTCTTGGGCAAGATGAGTGCTTCAAGTGTGGGCGCCCAGGACACTGGGCCCGAGACTGCTCTTCAGCTGGTGGGCGAGGTGGAGGTGGAGGTCCATTTTCTTCACGTTCTAGGTTTGCAGGAGCTGGTGATCGTGCTGATCGTTTTGGGGGTGATCGCGATCGATACATGGATGACCGCTATGATGGAGGACGATATGGTGATAGAGACCGTTTTGACAGCAGAGACAAATATGGGAGCCGTGATCGCTATACTAATGACAGGTACCTCAAGTTTTCTGAAGATGTCAGGGCATATTTTTTTTTTATGCTTAACATGGTAGTTATAGTCTAATGTTCTCTATCTTTACCCTTTCTAGAAGTAACAGTATTACAACATGGGGCAACGTTTACTGTTGAAGAATAATTGAATAGCAATTTGTTATGTCTACTATTCATGAGCACTATTGTGCTTCATTTGTTAACCTTGCAGGTACCCGCCAAATGGAGATCGCTTTGCAAGTGATAGATATGGTGTTTCAGATAGTTATGCACACAATGGTTATGGAAAAGAGAGAACATATGATAGGGACCCTGTGGCGCGAGGAGGCAGTGATAGGTATGGAAGTGGAGGAACTGCAAGAAATGATCGGAGCTATAGGAGTAGGCCAGGTCCATATGACCGGCCTAGCAGGGGAGGGCATGCTTCCTCCTTCGAGCGCTATTAATTATTAATAGAGCAATTAGCCTTGCGAAATTGGTAGGTGTATGAGAGCCTAGGCTGGATCCCTTGTTTTGCAAAGACTATTATGTAGGATTACAAAGTTATTCCCCAACTTCCAGTTTGAAATCTCTTATGTAGGATTGTGCAGTTGCTATGAAAGCAGATTTGATTGTTCGTTTCAATTACGTTTATACTTTTGCTTGGTTTCTATTTTGAATCTATCATTTGCCATTTGAATGCATCATTCACTCGTCTCCAGTTTGAGACTGAGTATTCCTTTTTTCTTATGTATGTATGTATATGATATTTAAAAACCTGTCAGTTTGGTTTGGTTTAAGTTGATGAACCAAAATTATTAGGTATTTCGTTAGTGATTTTCTATCCTTTCAAAGAGCTTTCAGCCTTCAAATTAGATTTCTTTCCACCATTTCGAATACAAACGACAGAGATGTTCAACTAATATATTATTTAATTCTAATGACACGAAATTTAATTTTTATTGATATTAGAATTTTCTTTTTCAATTAATTTCAAAATTAATTGGATGAATTAACCATTTTAGATGATATCGTCTATACTTGTAAAATCACATTAATTTAGATTTATTCCTTTTTTTTCTCCTTCACTTTAATTTAAATTTACTCTCTTTTTTCTTCTTTATATTTATCAGAATATGTTTAATTTTCTTAATTAAAACATCTCTAAATCTCTGATTTACTGTTTAAACCATCTTAATCTCAGATGCTTTATATATAATTTTAAAGGGTTTTATTCACATGTATGGTAAATAAAGGCCTTTTTATTTTATTTTAGTAAAACCATAATAATGTGATTCACATGTTGACATGAAAAAAATAAAAATGGACAATTTCCAAATAATTTGGCTTATTAAAAAATTTATAAAGTACAAACAAAAATATTGAATCTAGAAGGAAGATCCACGTGAGGTTGAATTTTGATGCTTGCGTTGTAATAGTAGAAAATATACATTTTAAGTTGAATTCAACAAGTGCTTATTATCTCCATTATTATTATCCATCCGAAATTAGCAAAATTTAAAGCCATTTTAATTTTCTTTTTCCAATATGATATTGAGAATTTTTAGTTCTATTTAAAATAAAAATGAATAATAGTTTTAAAGTTTAAAAAACTCTAAATAATTTTTTTAATATTTTGATGATTAATTCAAAATGTTATTTTGAAATTTAAAAATATAAAAAATTTAAATTAAAAATGACAATTTTTTTTTCAAATGACACTTTTAAAATTCTATTTTCAAAATAAGATTTCTATCTAAACACTCTCATAATAATTTTCATTATAATTTATAATATTATCGTCATTCATAAGACTCAAACGAATAAAATAAGTATTGAGATAATTTTATTTTTTTATGAATTTTTCTCAATTTTAATATAAATTAGTTAATTTTAATAAATTTAAATATTATGTGATTATAAAAAAATTAATTTATAATATTATATTTTATTAAAACATTAATTTTAATGATTAAGTGTACATTGATAATACAAAAAGTAAAGTGTTCTAACCCATCCAAGGAAAAAGAAAATTCACGTCAATTCGAAACTGAGATTATTCATATTGTGGATTATCTTTTTCATTTTCTTTTCCGCCACTGTCCATTTTCAAAAGCAAACTTTGGAAAGTAATTGCTGGCTGAGATTTCCGGTTGTTGACTAAGAAAGCCTGATGTTAAATAAAGAAAAAAAAAGTGCTTTGCGCTCTCTCTCTCTTATATAAAAGCTTATTTAGCTTATTTTCTCTCAAAATGATGCAAAAATTATGTTATAATTCAAAGGGGTGTGCATTTGTTATTTTCAATTAAGTGAATGGAATCATACCAAAATTTTGGTTTTCATCATTAAAAGTAAGCATATCTTGATTTAAAAATAAAAATATAAAAATACATTAAAAAATATAATAAAATGACTTAAATTTCAATATATAAAGCATTAGAATTAATAACTCGGCAGAAAACGTGCATATTTAGTGATTATTAAGTCAAAAATTAATTATTTTTATATTTTTAAATAAGCTTAATTATTTAAAAAAATAAAATATTTAATTATTTAAATAATAATTACAAATATCTTAAAAATTATAAATAATCTAATAAAATAAAATACTTCTATAAGAGAAAAATTAACTACTTCTATAGAAGAATAACAAGTAAATTTCATCAAAAAAAAAAAAAAGTGACTACAAAGAATATGAATAACAAATGTATGTTAAAAAAGACACCTATTAACATATCTATAAAAATCTATATTTATTGGATTAAAATATTTAAATAAAAAAAAGAATCATCATTGATAAAAGAGAAGATCATCTGTGATTCAAAGAAAAAAAAATTTAAAGAAAAAAAGAGAGACAGACTAATAGTTGGCCATGTCTTTAATCAAATTATAAAAATAAATTTAATATAATAAGTGAAAATTAATATTTTATTATTAAATTAAAATAAAAAAATGTATTATTTCAATTACAACTGGAGCATCTTTCCATGCCATAAGAGAGGGAAAGATGGTAGTAAAACAATTTTGCACCAACTCATTAGTGAGAGAGACAATAATAAGAGAGATGACTTTTGCAATTTGAGAGTTCCAAGTGGGGAGTGAATTCCATGTCTTTGTGGTCCTTTTTTATTTAATAAAGGTTTTAAAAATCATTTTCTTAGCTTATTATTCAACAAAGTCAGCATCACTTTATAGCTAAGAGAATTGTCATGGTATTTGACTATTCAAGTCAACAACTCTTTTTTTTTTTTTATTTATTTTATTTTGCTTATGTGCGAGGAAATATTATATATTACGTTTTTTATCATGCAATATTAAGCTTATTTTCTCTATATAATTAAATACAAATTATTTAAATATTCTACTGATCTATATATATAAATCGATCATAAATCTATTATTTAGAAGAATAAACACTTATTGTTAGACGATATTTCGATAAGCAATTATAATAAATTTTTATTAATACTCAAATAGAAAAAGGCTTAACTATACATCGAATTTAATCAGATAATAAGTCTATGATATTTTGTAAAAAATTTAAAATTATTTATTAATTATTCTTTTATAAAAATTAATTATCTAAGATCTTGAAATTTAAATTTTTGATTTGTGAACATGTTGCTAAATGCTAATATATTAAAGTCGCTCACCATGCATGTGGAATGTGCTTCCAACTCAATTATGATTAAAGCTAGCCACTAAGTGGAATGTGCTTTCAACCTAATCAAGCAAACTTCATATGCACCACCCTCTAAATTAAAACAAAATTTCAACTCAATTGTCTAATTTTAAAGCCAATCACCAAATTAAATTGAGTTATCATGTGAAACGGATTCTAAAATTGAATCTCAATTTTAACATTATTAAAAAATATACGCGTTCAATAAAAAAAATAAGTTATAAAAATTCAAATTTTTGACCAGTGCACTACGAGTTAGACACTCGATTAATAATATAATGATATGTAATTAAGAATTTTCTAATATGATGATATAAGATGAGAAAATTGAGTTAATTATCATATGTATATCTCTTAATTTGATATTTTAAATATTAATGTGAATGTGTGATTGATTACACCTTAATTAAGGTTAATTAATCAACTAATCTTAACTATTATCTTTAATAATTACAAATTGAACCGCCCTTTGTACCTTATAGCTTAAACTCATTGAAGGTTGTTGAGCCGAGCTTCTTCAATTTTTTTTTTTTAGAATAGAGCTAATTAATTATTAATTGATTAAGTTCCAATCTTAATAACTAACGGTGTGGCTTTAACCAACTCCTAATCATAATTAATATATCATATGAGTTTTTTATTTCAAAAATTTTAGGTATTATCACAGTTAATTAATAAAATAAAATAAATTTATTAAACTGAGCAATATAAACTATAAAAAAACAATGTCTAAATTTTAAATTTATTACATTATAACACATATTCAATCATTAAATTAAATATATTTTTTTTAAACTCCTATTATATGGTCTTATCCATTAATGCAATATACCTAACTATACCTAATTTGTGTTCTATAATAGGATTGATCATCATTAAATAGAGTTAATTAGTAATAAAAGGTTTCACAATTACTATGGAGTAAATCACAATTACTATGGAGTAAATCATTAAACAAATAATATAATATTTAAGTGTTTATACAACAATGTAATAGGTTAAAAATTTAAATTTCATAAGCTTTTTTTAAAAAATGATATAATAATAATAATAATAATAATAACTCTATTTATTAATAATTTGAGTTGAAATTTCAATTCATATCAGTCAGTCTTGATGACCTAATAATTATTGATTTAATAAGTCCAATCCAACTTATCAGATAACACTTATTTTCATAGTCTAATTGTCAAAGTCATCATAATATTTTTCATGTCTTTTCTAATTATACCTTTTATATATTATTTTTGTCAAATGTACTCTAATTTCAAAATTAATTTAATGTTAAAATGGAAAGAAAATTAATATTTTATCTTATTAATTAGCATATCAAAAAGTTAGTCTTATAATATTTTGAAATTTTTGTCATATAATCTTATTATAAATTACTGTTGGACTATTCATTTAGTTGCTTATGATGTTATCAATTGACATTTTTGTATATGTTCACACTTTTCTTACTATTTGGTGAATGGCTTGAATTATGTTATTAACATCCTAATCATTCTAAATTTCTAATCAACCACCTTAATAATTAGTTAGTTAAATACGCACCCTTTATATAATTAATTAGTCTATGACCTTAAAAAACTTATATAAAAAGTCACTGATTTGATGCTGATGATACACAGCTTGGAAGTCAAAAACTCCAAGCAATTAAGGTCGGCTCATTAGTCTATCAAAAGATTACAAAATAATTGACCAATTTTTATCAATTTTGATTATTGAATAGTATTATGTTATTAATGAACATGTGAGGATAAAGGGTTTAATATAATGATGTAATTAATCAAATAATTAAGCTGCAGTAATCAATCAACAATAACTTTTAGTAATTGGTTATGATATTAGGTGATGGTGGTGACGTTTATGATAAAAGGGAATGCTACTTGTTAGTTATGATTTGTTTGGTACTTACTCTCTAAATAAATCTTAAGTTGTTGAAACTGAAGAAAGAGACCTTTTTTTTCCAATTAAAGCTAAGTGTTATGATAAGTTAACTTTTATGTATAACTATAATGAAATTTATGTCTACATTTAGATTAAGTTAAAATATAATTTTATATTAAAGTTGAAAATTTACTGTATATAATAATACTTTCAATTTCTTTTTTTTTTTTTAAATAGAAATTTAAATTGTTCAAATCCAAAAAATAACTCTTGGATAGTACAAAATAAAAACTCTTAGTCTCCTACACGATAGTAGAAAATAAAAACTCTTAGTCTCCTACTCCCATTTATGGTGGGAGGAGTACAAAATGATCACTTTGATCTTTTGCGCCCACCCACAAGAAAAATAGAAAAAAGAGAAGTAAAGAAAAGTATGACAAATAAATTAGGAGCTTGATATTAGGATAAATTTTATCTTAATAAAGTTTATAAATTAAGAGTTGAATCAAGACTAATGTAGTTATATTAATTTTGGTAAATAAGAGGCTCATACATAATATCGGTTTGAAAGATTATTATCAAACTAAATTAATATTTTTAATTTAAAAAATTCTTAAATTAAATCAAATCATTATTATAATCAAATCATCAGTTTTGATTTGATTTGATTCGATTTAAATACTTTCAGTTTATCGATTTCAAATTAAATTTTTTTTATTTATAAATTATCATTATTTTATTATAAATTTAAGGAAAAACACCGATAAATAATCGGTAATAAAAAAAAATTTAAAAATAGTTTAATATTATACAACCCAAAATTTATCTATTTCATTAATTAACACACTTAAAACTTTTATTTTTTTTTCAAAAATTAGACTCTTTTTTATTTATCTTTAATTAATTTTCATGAATAATATTTTTTAAATTTTAAATTAATATTAGGTTAAAAAATATATGATTTTATATAAAATCAAATTAAATATATTTAATTGTAATAATGGTAAAAAATAATATATATCTATATATATATATATATATTTATATATATATATATATATATATATATATATATATATATATATATAGATTTTTTGTATATATTATAG
>CANXYC012467034.1:0-36007 GCA_948193065.1 Aleurites moluccanus | reverse complement strand
TTTAAATTTTTAATAAATTTTTTTTTTTTTTTTTTTTTTTTTTTTTTTTTTTTTTTTTTTTTTTTGAGAATTTATCATTTCTTGCGTTACCAAAAAGCAAGAAATTGAGGAATCCTATACTTTTTGTTTTTTTCCAAAGGCGCACAAAATCAAAGGAACTTGACTTCTGTTTGCTACTAAACAACTTTCCACCCATTGTCTAATTGTCTATGTTCAAAGTTCAAACCTTTCCAATTTCAACTATTTGAAATGTAACTTGTACTATAAAACTATAACCAACAGCTCTTAACTAGACCTGATTATACCGTAATTTTTGAAAAAAAATAATTATGAATTAGATGAATTAATTTTTGATTATTATTCAAATTCTGAACTAACCTATAAACAAATGTACTCTTAATAAATCATACGATCCACTGTATGTAAATCTACTAAATCAAGCTCACTTGCTGAAAAAATTCATCTATATCACTTAATTTAATTCGATTTAAAAATTTTACATTTAAATTGAATTTATAAACTCATTTAAAATTCATTTTCTAAATATTAGACTTACATAAAATTTAATTGAAACTAATTTATTTCATTATCAAATAGTAATTTATTTGATTATTTAATATAAGGGATTATAATTAGCTATTGGCTAATTAGAAATCAATAATAGATAGTCAAACACTAACATAATTTTTTTTAAAACTTTTAGCGTTTCATTTATAACTATATTTAAAATTATTACATCAAATTTACCAAATAGAAGTCATTTGGTGTTCAAATGCTAAATTGAAACTAGTTCTTAATTAACCAATACCTGTTTAGCTTGACCATATTTAGATGAGATTTTAAATTTGATTGGTTGGATTGAACCACGCTTGAGTAAAAAATAAAATTTATTGACTTCAATTCAACCTGACTCCATTGAACAATCTAACGAGGAGACAACTTTCCTTTAATTCTTACCATATTTGTAAAAACTCCTATGATATTTTATATTGTTATCTATTTTTTATAATAATGTATAAATTCCTTTATTTTCCCAAATTTTAAATATTATATTTTTTGATACACCCATCAATTCTATTTAGGGTCCCATTGGCTTACCAAACAACTAAATTAGTCTTTTCCAATTAGACAAATTCTACCCTGTGTTACCCTATTCTAATTAACCCAGAATTTACTTAAAAGCTCATCAATAATGTCACTAAGATATATTCAAAGTTTTTCTAACAAAAGAAGCTTCTTAAACAGACAGTCATTGTTTCTGTAAAGCAAGTAGCACAACAAACTAAACCTCAATGTAATTAGTCCTTGAAATCTTTAGTAAAGTCATATTAATTGGGCAGCTAAGACCTCAATATTCAACATTTGGGATCAATTAATAGTTCATTTATAGAGAGATAATCAGAAAACAGTGAAGTAATTTTAATTATTACCATATAAATATGTAATAAACAATTACATTAAAATTAATTTTTTTCAGTATATATTATAAATTTAAAAAAAAACAGACAGTAGGTTCGATTTTAAAAGCTTCAACTTTTAATATGAGGTGAAAAAAAATAGAAACATTGGTTAAATTTTTTAAATAAAACTGGATTGTGACATGGCAGAAAATGGAACTTAATTTCTACCCAATAGTCAAATTAAGAGCCCAAAGTCAATGATATACAGTCATTGTAGATATATGGATAGCTCTAAAAAGGGTTAACACAGATGCTCTAAATGTCTTAATATAGCTGGTAGTGGTCCCATTTAATTAGGTATTAGACTGTAATTATCAGAAGATTACTTGTTAATCAGTAAAATCTTCTATATTTATATTTAGAGTTAAAAGAAAAAATAAATAAATTATTTATCAATCTGACAAGATCAGTGGAATAGAAGCTGAGGGAATGGAATAGAAACTGGATTTTCGGATTCTGAGTACTAAATTAATCTTAAAACTTAGCTCATGGGAATTTTACAGCTGAATATATTTTAAGCTTATGTCTTGGAAATTGGTTCAAGTCCACTTACCAAATAATAATTCAAACAATGACCATAATAAAATACTTTATATATATGTTTATTTATTGTTAGAAGTTTGCTTAATTTGTCTTGATTTGAAGTAAGGATAGAGCAAAATTTTCATGGGATCAATGTGATCAATGGAAAATTAAAAAAATATATTATATATAAATTTAAGTAATTAGTATCCCAATAAACTGCTGATTTGATTGTTTCTTAAGATTCCTCAATTTGGATTAAACAAAATAGATATAGTTAGATTAATTTTCAATTTAAAGTTTTTTTAATTTAAGGAATTATAATTAGCTATTCGATAACTAGTAATACATAATTAGATAGTCAAACAGTAATATAAAAAAATTTAAATTTTTAGTATTTCATCTATAATTAGATTTTAAATTATTACATCAAGTTTATCAAATAATTCATTTAGTTTTCAAGTGCTAAATTATATTAGTTCAAGTATTAAGATATTTATTTTTCTGAAGTAATATTTTAAGTTCATATCTTGTGAAAAAAAAAATTGTAAAAGTTTTACTTTCTAAAATAAAAAAAAAAAACTAGTCCTTAATCAATCCAACCAATGGATCAGTCCAATCTTCAAACATAAAACAAAAACCCAAATGGGCTTATTAAACACAAAAAGTGAGAACACAGGAGTCTTAAATAAACTAAAAAAAATCCATTTTCTTGACTTGGGGTTTTCTTGGTAGTTGGTTCTCTATTAAGATTTTGTACATTTAAATGCTTTGCCATTAGAGCTCTCCCCTGTGAGTTGTGAACCAACACGATCCTCGCAAAACACACACTCTCCTCTTTAAAGTCACCAGAAAAGGCGGCTGATCCTTCGGAGCCATACCCCTTCTCAGGAAGCATACATTGTCTTCAAATTAACTCTAACTAACTAATTCATTACCATCTTGCTCTCTCTTCTTCTTCTAGGGTTTGCTTCACAGCTCAGAGCTCTCTTTTCTACTTTTGCATTTTTGGGTTTCCTTTGTTTTGTTAATTTAGTTTCTAGTTATAAGTTCACTGTAAAGGAGAAGAGAAAAATAATGGATGAAAGAAATGATGTTTATAATAAAATAGATGAAGTGATGTTGCCAGGTTTTAGGTTTCATCCAACAGATGAGGAACTTGTTGGATTTTATTTGAAAAGGAAGATTCAACAGCGACCTCTCTCTATCGAGCTTATCAACCAACTAGACATCTACAAGTATGATCCGTGGGATCTTCCAAGTACGATAAATTAATTCTATTCTTCTTTTTTTTATCAACTGTACAGGTCTGCATACAACTTTCAATAGTATTTTTTTATTATTCGGTTACTTATATGTTATAGTTTCGGATGCAGAGTTAGCGACCACCGGAGAAAAAGAGTGGTATTTCTACTGCCCTAGAGATAGAAAGTATAGAAATAGTGCAAGGCCTAATAGAGTTACAGAAGCTGGTTTTTGGAAAGCAACCGGAACAGATAGACCTATCTATTCTTCAGAAGGGAACAAATGCATAGGCTTAAAGAAATCCCTTGTTTTTTACAAAGGTAGAGCTGCCAAAGGGATCAAAACTGACTGGATGATGCATGAGTTTCGTTTGCCTTCTCTCACCGACTCTACTCCACCCAAAAGATTCATCGACAAAACTGTTCCAGCCAATGTAATTAAGTATATATTATTAAAAAAATTTCATTAATATTTTTTTTTTCTTTTCTATTGATTTGACTCCTACTAAAGGATTTAAATTCAAAACCTTATAGTTTTGGAGATGGCTCTAAACAACTATAGTTTCAATGAGCCTTTAAATCCATCAATAGTATTTTTCTTTTCCTTTTAAAACGAAAGTAATATAATCACAGCCGCAACTTAACATTCTCGCAGTACTGACAGTATCTTTCTTTTGGGACTTGCAGGACTCATGGGCAATATGTAGAATATTCAAGAAAACTAACTCTACAGCACAAAGAGCTCTTTCTAAATCTTGGGTTTCTCCAATATTACCTGAACCTTCTGCTTCTTCTTCTTCTTTACTTGCCAAAGGCTCACCATTGACAACAGAAAGCTGTAGTTCAGCTATCCATTTGAATCATATTAATACCAACAATCATCATGAGATACAAAATCATCATGATCATCAACCTTCAATGGTTACTAATTTCTTTCCTTTAGATTTTACCACCTACAATTATAGTAAGCCTACAAATTTAAATCCATTATTATCCACCACCCAAAGTGGGAATTTTTTCTTTTCACCACTTGAAACATTAGCTCCTACAAAATGCACAGGTGATATTTCTAATTCTATGTTGTTAAACATGTCTTCTTCCTCATCAATGCTTGGAGAGATCAGTAGTGGCAACATAGACTTCGGAGGACCGCAAGACCATTGTAATGGCTTCTTCTCATTAAGTAGTTCTTCACTACCACAAGTGAATAATACAAGTAATATTGGAGGTGATGATCAGAATAACGATCAATGGGAGTTAGTGAAGTCCATTGGATTTCCATTCAATTTGGGTGATGTTTGGAAGCCAAACTTATTTTGGGATTCTTCTAGTGAGATGTCTACAAGTTTTGCTACAACTAAGTGTTATATTTAGAAGAAATTAATTAATTAATTAATATAGTTAAATTTTAAATTAGTTAGGTTTCAATTTCATGTTAGCTGTTAGGAAAGAAAAAATTATATATATTCTGTTAATTTATATTTTAACATAAGATTTTGTTGTAGCTAGGTCCCATTTCAAAATTTGTAACAAATTAAATTTCAATTTAATATTTAATATTTAGCAGTTATTATTTATAAGGTCCGCATTTTTACATATTTATGTGTATTATAAAGTTAGTATTATTAATTTTTACAAAAAAATAAAGTATTCAGAAACAATGTCATTCTTGTGAACATAAAATTAATGTCACAAAATTAATTTATAGGTAAAGGGTGAAGGTGGACATATTGCTATCAAATGATGTGGTTCAACCTAGACTCTTATGTGAACAAGAGCAAAATCAACTTCAATTTACTTAACCTAGCCACCATAACTTATCCACACAAATTTTATGTTTCCACCAAATTGTCATAACTTTTGCAATTAAAACTTGATTATTAGAATTAAACAAATTAGGTACAGTATAACTTCTATAAATTAATATTATTGGGATTCGTAATTATTAATTAAAAGAAATATTTATTAATTAATACTTTATTAATGTAAAAAGAGTATTTATAATTCAACAAATATATATTTAATCAATTAAATAATTATTATATTTTATCAATTTTGTAATCAATTCAATATAAATTAAATAAATTGAAAAAAATAATCAATTGAATATGAATTAATTGAAATAAAACAAAAAAAAATAATTGATCAATTAAATATAAACTAAATTAATGAATATAAAAATATGTGATAAATTGAATATAAATTAAATGATGTGAAAAAAATATGAATAGAATTGTCTAAATTTAAAATCCTTTAAAATCATATTTTGATAAATTATGACAGTATTATAATTTATAATATGAATGGAACAATATAATTGCATAAGAATTTTTAGAAAAATATTATTTTATTAACTTATTAAAATTATTAATTTAAACTAATAATTTAAATCGGAACCATATAAAATTATTATATAATAGAATCGAGTATTAATTTATTGTGGTTATACTGTATATGATACTTACATTTGTATAGGTGTTGAGGAAATTATATTAATTGTATTTTATGTGATTAAGTTTTAATCATAACTTATGTCAAACATATCAATATTCAATTAGACATTTAAAAAAAAATTCAAATAGAATCTATTTAATAAAATTAATTTAATTTTAATTAATCACTTACTAATATTTGAAAATTTAATTTATATTTTAATAATTTATAAAAAATTAATATTTTAATTCCTACAAATATGGCATAGAGAATTTGGTCAATTTTTTCTTTAATATTTTGGGTAACATTCGGCAGTAGCTCCCAATTTATTGGGCTTTGTATTAATTGCAATATTAACTCGGCCCTTGGGTTTGTACCTGTTGATCGAAGCAAGATTTTTTCAATATGGCTGGGAGCCGCTGCATATCTAAAAAAATATAAGGCAAAATTTTTCCCTAATGCTCATTTTTTAGTTATCGTTATTATTATTATTATTATTATTGCAATTCTTGTGAAAAGTATAAAATAAATGTTTGAAATTGCAAGTTAAGATGAAAATTGCCCTTTTAATTGCAAATAAATTTTTATTTATGTTAAATATTACCAAGGAATTCAATTGTCTATTGACGAGATCTATTCCCTCTTTCAAGTATGCTACAAATTAGAATCTTACCATATGCAAAAAAATAATTATGAGTAGAAACATATTTAAGTTTGTAATATTAATATAAAAAATCTTAAAATTTTTAATATTATCATTATATTGTAAAATATTTATTTATATTTATTTATAATAATACATTGGTAATGAATAAAATCTTAAAATTTAAAGCAATTTACATATGCAAAAAAATATCATGTAATATACAAATAATAGATAAACTTCCAAAATTTTGGAGAGGTTTAAAATAATTTTTTTAAATTTTTGAATGTCAATATATCATATTTTTAAAAATATATTAAAAATATATAGATATAAAACTTAATTTTGAAAAGTTTGAAAAAACCATGCACCAGACCCAAACCACCAAGTGGTACTGCTCCTGTGTTCATACACAATCATCTTTCCTAAAGAGCAGTACGTGCCTTAAACATCACAAAGGTTATCAATATGAGATTTTACTCTTGCAAATTGATTAAAAATAATTTTAAAAAGCATTTATCTCATATAATAAATCATTACATATTAAAAATCTCCATCAAAAACATTAGTTAATAAAATAACTATTCCATGAAATAAGTATTCCCCATCTAAATTTTGAACCAAAGCAAAAGAATATCTATTCTATTACCGATTCTATTAGGTGAATCAAACAAGGTGTTGGCTGTAAATAATACATGCGGTCAAGCTTCCATGTAAATAAGTATTCAAGCTCATCAACCCAATGATCAACATATAACTTGTAAAAAACACAGTTATAATATCCAAGAATTATGTCATTACACTAGTCAGTCCAAGCAAGAATTCAAGAAAGCATAGGAGTAGGAGATAAATAATAAAACAGAACAAAATTGCAGCATAATTTGTGATAAGGCTAAGAAAACATAGTTCACAAGAGCCAAAACAAAATACAAAGCATAGTTCACAAGAGCCAATACAAAATACAAACTCAGATTGGAATACTCTCGGTACTTTCCATGATTCACGAACATTGACTGTTTCGACAAATCCTCTACGTCATAGGACACTTCAATTTTAACTTCTTGAGACCAGCTTTTCCTTTGCCTTTTGAATCTTCAAGACCTTTTTCACAATCTTTTGCTCTTCAACCAAAAAAGCCCGAATAATCCTGTACAATAACATCACTTAAAAACACTCCATACAACAATCTACAAGCAAGAATTTCTTATTCCCAGAATTGCATGGAAGCAAACCTCTCTCTTACAGCACCACCAGACAAAACACCACCATAAGCCCGGTTCACAGTCCTCCTGTTTCGTGGCAGTCTTGACCTCTTATATTCTGCAGGTCTCAAGTGAGGAATCTGCAGACATCAACAACAATGCAGAAGAGATGAGGATAAACTCATAACTTGGAAAAGAAAAAAAAAAGAGAGAATCTTCAAAAGATTGCAAAACATACCAGACTGTACAAGCTAAAACCATCAAACATTATTAACAACAAATTTCAAAGTTCTAGCATTCATAAATGTCTTGGCTTCTTTCCAACAAGATTCACCAGTTCAGATTTAGGAACAAGCATACGAAAGTAAACCAACAAGTCTAAAAATATTGCCTGAATTCCTTTAGAAGTATTCCTTTAAAATTGTATCATATTCATCCTTGGCAACAAAACCCCATTTTCTACTCATAATTCACTTTCTTGAACAGCAAAAAAAAAAAAAAAGGAGCAAGACTGGATTCAATCTCTCTTGCTCCCATTTTTTCATGCACTTGAAACTAAAGTTATTCCTACCCTTTCTCAACATTCACATATATAAACTTATAAAAAAACAAGCATAAAAAGAGTAGAACATACCCCTTGAATCCTCTTTCCAGTAACAGGGCACTTAGGACCGCTTGCTCTCTTCTTTGTTGTCTGGTAAACCAACTTTCCTCCTAATTTTTTCACAATGTTACAAATAAAAAAACCATTTATACAAAACTGCATATAACAATCAGATCCAAAATACATATATACATAAAGGGTGAGAAAGAGATATGATACCGGGAGTTTTGACGACCCGGTGCTGGTTCGACTTGGTGGCATAGCTGTGCCGTTTCCTATACGTGAGTCGTTGAACCATCTTTAATCTCTCTCTGCCTCTCACCTAGGTTTTGCAGTGCATGGGACTAAACTAAAGCAGAGAAGAAGAGTTCAAGCAGGTGGAGAAAGGATATAAAAGGTCTCTTGGCAAGTGATTGTCGCCCTAAATCCTACGGTTGTAATTACATGGTAAGTAGCGGCTCAGATTTAGGCCCTTAATGCCTCAATGGGTTTTGGGCTTGTAGGTTTTGAACTTGGGCTTTAGTCTTATTAGATATATCACACACCTGTCCACTAATTACAATTCTGAATTCTCTTTTTCTTTTTCTTTTTTTCATATGAATCTTGAAATAAAATTGAATCCATATTTAAATCATCTAGTTCACAGAATAAAATGGGAAAGTATGAATTTTAAATCATTACCCATTTGTGCCCTTGTAGTTAGATGTTCAATCATAAGCAGTGGGATTTTGTTTGAAAATTTTCAAACTTTGCATTACAATAAGAGGAATGAATTTAGGCCCATTTGTCATTTGTCCATGAAGTGGTTCTTATTATGGAACTGGTAATCCAAATTCAAATTATAGCTTTTAATGGGATAAAAGAACCAACTTATAATTTCATGAACTAGAGTTCTTGGAACAAACTTAACTAAAACGTATGCTTAAAATTGTTTCATTTTCTGTAATAGAAATAGATAAGAAGATAAATAAAACTTTAGATTAGGGAAGCAAAAAAGCAAGTATAAAATAAGACTAAACTTTATATGTATTTGTTAATACGAACCTTTTTCAAAAGCAGTTATATATCTACAGCAACACTCACTACTACTCACCATGTCAACATGGGAAGAGCAAAAATGAGGATTCTACAAAAACTTTTCTATTACAGAAGTTAATTTTGTCTAATTTCTCATGACACCAAATCAACTGATCTGTTGTTAGTTTTGACATATTTAGTACTCTTGAAACCAATTTCAATTCCACTTCAGCTATGAACAACGTATGAATCCGATGTACTTGATCTTCTTGTTGCTTCTTGAACCTCTTTACTATGCAATTTCCGCTTCTCAATATGTCTTTAAGCTTTTTCTCCTTCTGTATCACATGAAAAAAAATTAATGATTCTTATTGTTTTTATTATTACATCCCAAGACTCAATTGATTATCAGAAAAAAAAAAGACTAGAGAAAAATACCTTTTGAAAATCGGTTCGAATATCTGTTAACAGCTCTAAATCTACAATATCTTGAAGATTATTAACATGGTTTTGACGATGACCATGTAAAATCACATTGCTTTCATCTTTATCAGCGCGAAGGAATTCCCAAAAAACCCTCATTGATTGATCAATGTTTTCTTTTAGCATTTCGCTTGTGATTTTATCTTCTTGATCCTTGTTCTTGAAACTATCATCTGCAGTACAATTGCAGTAACTTGAATATAATTGTATAAATACTGCGTCTCTCAAACTAATATATAGTTGATTTTATTACTTATCCTTACCTTTCACTAAAGGAACCTGAAGAAGACTACGAAGAACACATCGGTTCTTAACATAATTCTGAACTCTTGGACCTTGAAATTGTTCATTCTCAAGAAATCTTTGAATCAAGACTTGAAATAGCTGAAATTCACCAGCTACTTGATTATATTGATGAGATCCTTGAAAATTTAATGTTTGCAATTCTTGTACTTTACAGTATTGCCAATGCAGTATTTCCCAAGAAAGGCAAACTTGTCCCACATATATGGTTTCAAAATCCCTATGCATATCAGCAATGATCTTCTTTATCGGATCAATCGCGGAAATCCCTTTACAAGACCATAAGTTCTGGGAAAGAAGAGACATAATTGCCGGAAATGAAGATTTTCGAGCAGTCGGAAATTTAACTGTGTCTTTCATTTGAAGTAAGCCTAGAGATGGAACATAAAGTATATTAATAGTCATAAAGTCTGCTCTCATTGCATATCTTTTAAAAGTTTCCTTGCACAAAAGAAAAAGGAGAAATTTATTGAGATTGGGATATTTAATAACCACAAAAGAAAAGGTAGGGCTTTCTAGTGTATATTATAAAATACTTGACAAGAATATCAACAGTAAGAAGAGTTGTTAATCCAAATATTTAAGATTGATTAATACTAATCAAATTTATAGAAACAGAAAGTTTAGATGAATAACTCACCTAGTGCATGCATAGTCTGGAAATTCAAGATGTCCAATTTTCTCATTTTGTCCAAGTAGCTCTTGTAAACCTTTTGAATCCCATCTAGAAAATCTTTGTGCTCAAATTTTTGCTCATTAATTTTCATAGGCTTTAGTTCTTGCACCGTCTTCGGAGTTTCCGATTCTTCAGATTCTGATTCTTCAAGAATAGTTGGAAGACCTCCAGTTCTAGCTAGTTTCAGCTCTATTTTCAGCTGGTCTATTATATCCTGATGCTCAAACATGTAATCTGCATCACTATGAACAAGAGAATTTGAGGAATTCTGCTCTTGGAAGATAGGTTCTTCCGATTTTGATTCTGCCTTCTCACGATTTAATTCTTGCTCTTCTTGTTTGTCCTCAAAGTTTTCTCTAGACAATATCTCCTCTTCCAATAAAATTGAATTCTGCTTCTGGGGTTGTAATTCTATATATTCATCATCAGAATCAGTGGATTGGCATCTCGTTAAAACAACTTCAGGTTCTCTATTATGTTCTGCCTTCTCTTCATTGAGCAACCCACGATCTTCAGGTCCAAATTCATCAATAGACACTAGCCTTTTGGGATCAAACACTTCACCAACAGCTTTGTTTCCTGAAATTCCATGGCTAGTTGAATCAATTTCTCCATTAGAACAGATGGATTCTTTTTCTACATCATATGCAGAACTTTGACATTTCGAGAGAAACTGAACTTCATTTGATGAGTAATGAATAGCTTCAGAACCATGCTCTAAACCATCCATCTCTTCTTCATCATAACTCTTCTCCTCCATGGATATTCCAATTTCTGGCTTCTCTAAAATCTCTTCAATGATAAAACTTTTGACAGGGTCCTCTGTTTTCTCCGCATCCAATTCGAGATTTCTAAATCCCTTGTGGCCAGTGACTTCATCATCAGAAACAAACTCTTCCTCTTCAAAACTCATCTCCTCCATCAATGTTTCTTTTTCTTGTTTCTCCTCTAAAATCTCATCAATCACAAAACTTTTTAAAAAGACCTCTGCTTTCTCCGTTTTCTCCTCTGCCTCTCCATCTAATCCAACCTCCTGAAAATCCTCACCAATGGAGCCTCCAGTATCAAAAATAGTTGGAGTATTAACAATTGCACCATTATTTGAATCCAAAATCAGTTCATGAACAGTAAAGCTAAATATTCTTGGTTCGTCCACGAACCCGCAAACACGTTTCCCAGACAAGAACTCATACCTATTAGTACTTGCCGACAATACAGTCTCCATAAAAACAGAATTTTCTCCTTCTTCATTGCTTTTATCAATAATCCCTGAATTCTGAGAACAACTATAACCAATTCGATTATCATAATCCTCATTATAATTAGATTCATACTTATCAAAGGCTTTACTTTTCTGAAATCTGTCAGAAAAAGAAAACAACCCATCAATGTTAATCAATCAAAAAAGTTAAACAAATTATAAAGAGAACCCAAATAAGCAAAAATCAAGAATACCTGAAAATTTGTCTGAATAATAATCCAAACAGATAAAATGTGTAGCTATAAAAAAAATCCCAGAAAAAACTGAAGACCCTATACATATTATCATACACAAAATCGTTTAAAAATAATTTATTACAGAAAAAATCAAACTGGGTTTTGATCGTGTAAAAGAATCTAGTACCCATAAGCTCCTTCTTGCTGTGCTTTCTCAAATTGGAAGCAAAGTTAACAATGACCAGGGAGTCATATACAAATAAAAATTGTCTATCGAAAATGCGAAGGTGAAAGTGGACACACCACTCGTATGGAAAGCGAGATATGAGGAGACAAATTTAGGCATATGTGAGAGTGACCAAATTGGCGAAATTTATGGCAGAAGAAGAGATTCACTCAGGTCATCAGAGAAAGCCAACAGTAAATGTGAAGGGTTATTTATTGAGTTTCTTTTTTATCACATTAAAATCAGGAATTTAAATTATTAAGATTTATTAATTACTCAATTCTAAATATAAAATTTTTTTTTATCACATTTTCCTTCTTAACAATAATTTTAGTCATTTACTTATTATATTTTAATTTTAATATTTTATATTTTTTGTTAGTAATAATATATATATATATATATTAAGAAAAAATTATACAATTACTCTTTATTTCTTCAACCGTTAAAAGAGTTTCTCAATTTAAAAACAAAAAAAAAAATATTCCATATGTGTACAGCAATCAGCAAACGGGGAATGAACTTCCTGTGAAGTGACACGTTTCAAAGAGGGTAGCTTTGGAGTCAAAATCTAGAAAAAAGTGGGGTTTTTTATTAATTTTTTGTTTTTCATTTTTAATAATTATTTTTTTTTTTGGATGGATATTTTTTAAAAGTTTTGTCTCCGTGTTATTATAGGGAAAAAAAAAAGTTATTTTCTTTTTAAAAAAAATTGATGGTCGGTGGTGTTTGGAGCTTTGATTAGGGTTTAAGGAAATTTGAAGAAATAAATAAATAATAAAAATAATAAGTTTGGGTGGTATGAATATTGAAAACCTCCAACTACCTAAAATATATTATTGTCGAAAATCAAATAAAAAAAAATCCAAAATCAGTTTCAGTTCAAGATCTCTTATGTTTTGGAAGTCTAAGGTGGCCCTGCCTCTGCCGGTGGATTTTTTGTTTATTATTATCATTATTACTATTCTACAATTTGTTTTATTTTTTAGTGGAAATAATCTTTAAGAAAAAATCCATAGTTCAAAGTTTGTAATCTTCTTTGATTTCAGTATACATTTACCCTTCCATGTCAATGGAATCGTAAAAAGAACACACAGATTATCAGCAATAAAAGTAAAAAAATTAATTTTAAATAAATTAAAAATTAAATTAATCAAAAATTAAAAAATAATTAAAGATACGATAGAAACATATAATGCAAAATATTTAAAGTTATATTAAAATTTGAATTTAAATATATCAAATAATTTTTTTTTATAAATTAATAATATATATTTTTTTTAGCTTGAACCCATCTAAATTTTTGGAGCGCTTCGTTATTGGAGATTCCTTAAAAAAATATATTCAAATTAATTATACTAATAACTCATACTTAAATGAGATTTTCAAAACTTTGGGGGAAGGAATAAGAGATTTTCAAAAGGTAAATCTAACTTCAATAAATATTATACATTGGAAAAAGTATTCACATTCAACAATAATAAAATATATAAATAATTTATAAATGAGTAGATATTAAAATTAGTATAAATTAATTAACTTTATATAAAGACTTAAAAATAAATAAATATTAAAAATAACATAAATCAATTAATTTTATATAAATAAATTTTAATATTTATTCATTATAAATCTATTTGTGTACGAGTCCGTGAATTTTAATATTATGAAGATGAAATAGTAATTATCGATATCTAATATTTCCAATTAAAATTATTGCTAGTATTATTTGTATTTCTGATTAATTTATAGATTATTGTTATTATAATTTATATCCTTGATTAATATTAATATTGTTTTTAAGAATTATAACACTATAAAATCTTTTATATATATTTTTATTTTAAATTTCATATTATATTTAATTTTTTATGTGGCACATTGAGATATATTTTAATAATATATGTATATTTTTTTGAATAATAAATTTATAATCGATTCTCTTTTTTAATATTTAAAAAACTAATCTCTTGTGGAAAAAAAAAAAAAAAAACAGAAACGTGTATATATTTAACAAAGGACGTATTGGGTTATCAGCCATCAAACTACTTTTCTGTTTTTTCTTTTATTTTCTTCACTAATTGCTTTTGATATTGTCCTAAATTGCACACTTCAAAATGGAACTGTACATGTTATTTTGTTTATTTTAGTGAAACCCAAGTTAATATAAGTATTAATTAAAATTAAAAAATATTAATACTCTCAATTAGCATTCTCTATAATGTATTTTCTACCTCCTTTTTTGTTCTAACTTTTAAAAGCAAAACCAATACTGAATAAGCTTTTTCTGGGTCTGGAAAAGGACCTTGATGCAAATAATATTACCCATTTGTGTACTATTAAAGCAGCTAAAAACTTGGGGAACGCATGCATTTTCTTTTTCCAATGTTATTTTGTTTATTCAAATTTAAGTCCCAAGTCAATACTTTTCACTTTATCGAAGTAAGTGAAATTTGTGAAATCTAATTTTATTTCTTGGTATTTAAGAAAGGAAAAAATGATATACAAAAAGATATTTAACTCTAAAAATTAACTTATAAAATTTATATTTTTATTGATAAAATTTTAATTTTTAAAATCACGTCATAATTTATTTTTTATTTATAAATATTTTTATTAGTCAAAATCTAAATGATATGTCTAGGCATAAGAAAAGTAATGAATTTAATATAATATTTAAGGAGATTCAAATATGGAGGTTGCACAAGACAAGCCGTGGCACTAATTTTAAGAGGTGGGAAGAAAAAGTGCTATTTTATCTTAACCTCCTCAAGGTGGCTTATGCCCTCACTAAAAAAAGAAAATTTTTCGATAATGATCTAATAAATAAATAGGAAGAGATCAAATTTATAAAAAATAATATTGCCTTTAAAATTGATTAATATATAATCATAGTTAAAAATTATTATTAACCATTAGATAATTATCTTTTAAACTTATATATATTTTTTATTATTTGACTATCTTTTTAATGTGATTATTTTTTTAATGTGAGATATTTTAATATCTCAACAATCTCTCTCAAGTGGTAATTAATCTAATTCAATTGTTACTTAAAAATTATAAATAAATTTATTGATACTAATAATTATTATTAATTGAGATTTAATAGGTTCTAATCCATTTGGTAATTAGTATTTTAATAATTCAGTAGTTAATGAATTACAGGCTCAATAAATTAGAATACGAACCACTCTGATACAATATTAACAAGCATGAATCAGTGAAATAAAATGAAAATATAAAAACTAGAGAATTGAGTTTTATTTTTTCACAAATCTATTTTTCCAAAAGGTTCTCAATTATCTGTATTAAACATCAAGTAGTTCTTTATATTTCCATTTTGTTTCACCGATCCATAATTGTTAACAGAAAGCATTAAAGGTATGACCGAGGAAGAGTAAACTGAATATTTGAACAGATGTGCACAATATGAGATGGATGAGGATAACTGTGGTTGTTATATTTTGAATTGTCTTTCTAACCAATTTTTTGAATTTATAAAATTCAACAAGATGATTTATAACATAAAGATTAGAAAAAAAAAGTGTAGAGATTTTAATCAATCATTTAAAATAAATTAATCCTACAAAATACTTATATTTAATTAACATGTTACATCCTCAATACAAAACATGCATATCCATCATAAGTTATTAGTTAAATCTAAATATTTAAATCATCAACGAAAAAATATTTATTTTTATATTTTTTAAAAAATAAAGATATTTTTTAAATTCAAAATTTTTATTTATTAATATATTTTATTTTTTATGCATCATATTATTTATTAAAAAAATATTAATTTTGAAAATACTATATGATATGGTGCATAAATAGACTACAAAACAAAATGAAATATACAAGATGACAGTTGCAGTTTGAGAAAGATAAACTGCGATACCGATGGACTAACAAATTAAGTAGCAAGACCTGGTTCATGAACAAATATTATATTGTCCATGTATAACACTATATTGTATAATAAATATATATAGTAGCAAGTAAACAAACACCTTTTATATAATAATAAATTTTAAAATATATACAAAGAAACTTCTTAGCATTATAATATTGCTATAAAGTGTCCATTTGAGGTTCTGATTCAATAATAATTTTGATGGGCACTGGGCACTGAGTCCACTTAAGGGTCATTTCTTGTTTCAATTTCAATAATCAAATCATTAACATTTAATCATCTGAAAATCTCAAGATTTTGGCCGGCAAAGCGGCAATGGATCATTTTCCCGGCTATTATAACATCACATTAATGCTAATAATGACAATGGAGAAAATATAAATTATTTGCAACAGTCCATTATAGGATATTTATATTTTTTTCTGTAACATACCTTACTATTTAATTAAAAAAATAATATGAAAAAAATCTTATATTAATTAAATATGAATATATTAAATAATTAATATAAAAAAAATTCAAATCTTAATAATTAATTTTTAAGATTGATTATTATAAATTTATATTAAAAATTCAATATTTTTAAACAAACTAATATATAAATTTTTTTATTAATTTTACTTTTATTATTAAAAAGGCATCAATATGAAAAAAATAAAAATTCAAAAATAATGTGTATAGATTGGACCATTGTAAGTGGAGGGAGGTTTGTCATATTTTAACCATTGATAATGTCAACACGCTTGTTTCCTAAACTCCACAATAAAGCAATTTCTTTTGAATTTTTCTCTCTAAAACGATAAAATCTTATTTCCTAAACCACACAATACGGCAATTAGAAAACGATTAATTTCTACCACTAAATATGGGGTAACATCTCGTTTTTCATGATAAAGATAAGATAATAAAGTTAAGGTTTAATTTAGGTTTTGAATTCTATAGACACATCATACAATAACTAGAAAATGGACATTCATAACTCAAAAATTAAACTATTAATTATGTCAACAATAAATGGAGGGCTTTTGTCTTAAAGAGGCTAAAATCATATGTATATTATATATAATCTTAAAATTAAGACAACATTTTTATTATATTTTGCCACTTTATCAATTTTATTATATTTTGATTTCAATTGATTTTACACTTTATAAATTAATTAATAAAAAGGTCAATCAATTAATTGTTATTAAATATAATAATATTAATTAGTATATAATATTGATTAAATTTATATATGATAATTTTAAATTATATTCTAAATTTTATAAATAAAAAATTAATAATTAATTTTTAGAATATATACATGCACAATATAATGAAAATATACACTCATCTATATATGAGCATATAAATAATAATAATAATAATAATAATAAATATAATATACTTTTAATAATAATAATAATAATAATACATGATAATGATTTTTTTTTAGATCCTCTAATATATATTTAAAATTTTTTAGTAATACGATTTTCAAAAAATATATACGCATTTTCATTATATAATATAATTTTTGAAAAGTATGAACATTTTTATCATATAATTTTATTATGATTTACTTTATAAATGATATATTTAGCTTAATAGTATAATCAAATTACTTTTCCCTTTATGTAATATATGCAAATATAATACACTTTAATACAAAATTCTACTACTGTCTTTATATTTAATATAATAATAAACAAATAAAATTTTAAAATATAATAATAATTTAATATAATTTATGACCACAAAATACGTGGGAAATAACTAGTTAATAAATAAATAAAAAATATATGGAGCCTTCATATAATAAAAGTAATACATGTAATGTATAATAAATCATTTTATGCATACTTTTTTAATTTATTTTATACTTTTTATAAATTTGTTCATATAATATGTTAAATAACTGTCAAATTTAAAATTTTTAATAATAATAATAATATAGATACTTAATCATTCTATTAAATTATTAATTTAATTATCTTGTACTTATTAGGAAAAATAAATCAGTTTCATATGTATTAAGGATCAAAATTTGTTACTTCTTTTTACATATAACAATTTATTTGATTAAAAATATATTTAATTATAAACACATATATGGTAGTGATTATAAGCATTAATTAATTATCTAAATATACGTTAAATTCACTCAGATGCACAGTCTTAGTTGTTGATGATTGTCCAAGTGACAATTTCTTGGAAAGTTCTATAAAAAACCAATAAGCCTTTTAATTCAATGAATAAATAATTGCAATATTCACAATTAAAATCTATACTAATAAAAAAGATGTGACTTTTTAAGAATCAGTATTAATTAAGATTTTAACTCTCATAAGGACACTCATAATGACATATCTTCTCATCTAGTGCTTAAAAAAAAAAAAAAAAACAATAAAAGAAGCTTCTAATGTATTAAACTTGGGATTTGGGAGTTTCTGAATACAATTTTTGCTATATTTGCTTTTTGATTTTTCAAAGAAAAAACTATATTATTATTATAAGAAAATTTCATTGTTATATTAGGTGTATATACCAATTTAATGAAAAAAAATATATAAAATAAAAAAGAATATTATTATATTTTTATTAAGAAAAAAAATAAAAAATTATATTAATTAAAATATTTTATCACTTATTAATTAAATATATGAGTAAAAAATTTTCATATTTTCATATTTTATGTTATTGATTTTTTTTAACAAAATTTCATAATATTGATGTTTGTAACTTATCCAAATATATATTTACCGTTACCAACAATGTCAATTAATGCTTATTTAACTATAAATCTTTTTTATTTTTCAGAAAAAAATTACATAATTTGATTGAATATATATATAATGACTTAAATTCAACTCAATTTAATTCAGTTTTAATCTCATAATTAATTGAAATTAATTTTATGAATTTTTTTTATTTCCACTAAAATTATTTTGGATGATATTTTCTACTAACGACTTAATAATAAAATAACTTTAGAGGCTTGATAAAAGAAAATTTTTGTTTCACCAGTTTTTAATTATTTGCAAACCTTTAAAAATAATTGATTATTACTAATAAATTAATTTTAATTATATCCAACATGTCAAAATAAAAAAATAAATAAATTGAATATTAGTTTAAATCATCTCTCACTTATATTTGATAACTTTTTATCTTTTTAAAATTAAAATAATAATATTATTAAATTAAACATAAAAATTATTATTATTTTTTAAAGACCAAATTAAGAAAAATAATTTTTTTTTAGAGAAATAGGGAATAAATTTAGCACACTTAAGATAAATTGGGCTTGAGGAGCCCAATAAAATGAACCAGAACAATACCCAATTATAGATTGTGGGCCTAACCAATATAACAAGTTACTCTACTCGGTTTCTCAGTCCAATCAATGGAAGCAGGAGAAACCAAAAAATGGGCATGCACAAGGTGCGGCCATGTCGGCCTAGAAGAATCAGACGGCTTCTATTACTGCCAGGAGTGCGGCGCCCAGGCCGACGACGTCATCTTGACCGGAGTCGCCGATGAAGACCTCAATGACCAGGACGGCGGTGGCGATGGTGCTGCCCTCTACAGCGCCCGCTTAATCCGTCACATCAAGTCTACCCGCACCATTCAAGCCGACCCGTCGTCTCAAGCCTGGTTCCGATACACGCAAGAAGAAGACAATATAGACACTAGTAACATCAAAGTGAAGAAAGAGAAGCAAGATGAGTATTTGGACGGTATGGGGCCAACAGAGCCTGAGGATTTCGGGTCGGGTTCCGCAGGGAATTTGAGCTATGAGGATTATTACAATGAAGTAAGGATTAGGTATGTGATGGGGATACAATGGATGATTGAGTTGCAATGTGAGGCTCTGGTTGAAAAGTTTAATGCCAGTCCCTTGATTTGTGGTATAGCTGGAGCTGTGTGGTTAAGGTATTTGGCTATGACTGGGATTTTTAAGGATGTTTGGGCCAATGAAGTGTTGGTGGATTCCGAGACTCAAATACCAGGTAAAGAAGCCAATTAAGTGTTGTTATTGCTCTGAATTGGGATTGTCTTGAATTTTATAATCTTTTACATTTTGGTTTTATAAATTGCATGTTTGTAGTTGTAAAGAGACTGATTTGTTGTTACTACATTATGTTGTTTAATCGTTAATGGCATTTGAATTTTTTGATAATTTCAAATAATTCAAACATATGCACATGATAGTGGGTTGTTTTCTATGCTTGTGCTTTTCTTGGATGCTTGGCTTCCCTGATTTTAGTTGTTAAAAATCTTGTTATTAGCTTTTCTACTGCCCCGTAGCTTTGTAATGGATATCTCACTGTATGATGTGTGTTTGATGATGTTTAAATTGGAGGTTCTTTTAGGAGGTCTTCATCTTTTTTTTTATTTGTCATTTTCTTTTGGGATCTTTGAATTCAGGAGAACAAGAAGACAACAAGCTTCCTTCCTATCTCAAAAATGAGCCTCGAAATGCATATGGTCAGCGCGCAGTGATGGTATGGTTTAGGTATTTAAGGAAGACAATACCACTGTATTGTTCTCTGGCTGTTTCATTTTTGGCTTGTCATGTTGCTAGGGAAGCAATTTTGCCTACAGACATAGTGAAGTGGTCAATTGAAGGGAAACTTCCATATTTTACTGCTTATGTTGAAATTGAAAGACGCTTTGAACGCACTTCACGTGCCTGTTCTATCAGTTCAAGTCTAATGTTTAGACCTCGTGAAACATTACCTGCACAGAAGTTGGAGACAATGTCAGCCACAATTGCTGACTCCATAGGCTTGCATTTACCTCCTGTGAACTTCTACGAAATAGCTTCTCACTATCTCAAGAAGCTCTCTCTTGCGGTTGAAAATATTCTTCCACATGCATTCCGCATATATGAGTGGTCAATGCCCCCAGACTTATGGCTATCAACAAATGAGTTTAGGCTTCCTACACGTATCTGTGCAATGTCAATACTGATTGTAGCAATAAGAATTCTCTATAATATAAATGGATTTGGGGCATGGGAAAGCAGTTTGTCTTGTTGCAATTGCTCTCCTTCCGGTTCTCATCATAAAGATAGATTAGACTCCACATTTAGTTCGGAAACGCATGGTGATGCTGAAAATTTTTCTGCTTCTCCCCTTCACAGAGCAGATGATTCAGGTGAAAAATTCAATAGAAATCCAACACATGTTCAGAAGTGTGGTTTGGATTCTGCAAAGTTATTGCTCCACCTAGAAGCAACATATTATGAGATTGATAACACCTATGGTAATTACTTGGAAGCTTGGCTGGCTGCTTTATGGTTAAGAATCCCTGGTTCTAGAAAATTTTGTGTGCCTTTAATCCCCCAGCCTTCTAATTTTTCCTTTTTGCTCCTGCAGAGTTTACAAAGGACTTACCCTCATATCTACAATACTGTAAGGATGTGGTATTTGCTGGAGGAGAACCTTCACATACAGATCACCTTGAGGAAGAAAAGCTAATAGAAAACTTATGGGATTTCTATCAGAATGAAAAGGTAATGTTCATTAATATGAGGAAAGTTAATTTACAAATTGAACAACCAGTGATCTTTAGTTTTAAGATGTATGCTCATGTTGAAAATTTGAGTTGAGTTGAGTTGCTCATGTTGAAAATTTGAGTTGAGTTGAGTTGACCACACTGTAAAAGTTAGTGATCTTGGTTTGAGAGTTGACTTCAATAATATTAGAATTTAGAATACGTATGTATTAAACATATTCAAAATATATTGGTACCAACATTTTTATCATTTAGATGCAACAGAAAGCTATCTTTACGGATCTTCATATTTTGTCAGTATCTTTCCTGACTTTAATGGCTCCATTGTAAATTTGAGGTTCTCATTGGATAGATACAATCACCTGCCTCTCTTTTCTATTAAGTTTATTGTACGAAGTCCTGTGAGGTGCCAAAAAGGGGAAAATGAAGAATACAAATAAATTGATGGAAAATTGCATTTTTTGTATTAAATTGAATCCTGGGATATAAGGTTTTTAGATGATTAATGATATGCTTAGAACTCTAATGTTATTTCTTAAATATGTGGTGCTGCATATAAATATGATTTTCTTATCCTTTAGGCTATATTTGGGAAATGGTGGAAAGTGGGAGGAAAATCTTGTAAAGGTTCCATTTTCTCTTGTTTGGGAAAGAGAGGAAAATGAGGGAAAAGGAAAATGAATGAAAAATTGAGGGAAAATGCACATGACCCACCAAAAATTTTCTTCCCAAATTGGGAGGAAAATGGTGGAAAACATGTAAAATTATGAGTGTCCTTATAAAAATATTTTTAAATTTAAAAGAGAAGGATAAAAGTGTAAAGTTATCATCATATGATAACTTTTCTCTCATTTTCTTTCCATTTTATTTTCCATTCCATCCAAACAAATGGAGAGAAAATAATTCTCACTTCTTCAACATTCATTCCTCACATTCTTTCTCCAATTTTGTTTCCTTTCTAAATTTGTTCTCAAACATAGTGTTAATGCTAAGATGTGGCCCATGCAATCAGCTCCCTTCATTTTCTTATTCTTTCCTGTGCTTAGTTATAGTCAAGAACCAAGATACCAGGTAGCAAACATTGATGTTCATAATTTATTGATATCAGGATTCTGAGGTGGCAGAAGAGCTTGGGATGCAAAGTAGTGTTTTTAACCAAAAGAGATCAAGGAATGATGATGAATGTGCCAAAAATCAGTCAGAAAAGAAGAAAATTAGAGAAGGATGGCATGATAGTCCATCAGCTGATATGAGCGCTGACAATGCTGATAATATTCCAGCTGATATGAGCATTAACAATACTGATGATAGTCCACAGCAGAGTCTGGAGAATGACTGGTTTTCGAGTGATTCACAGGAAGATCAAAATTTAGAATGCAGTAGCAAGGATTCAGGAGAGACACTCAAAGACAGAGCCATTAGAAGGTTGAAGTTAGACATGGAGGAAAATAGGTTCTGCTACATTCCACCAAGGGTTGTCCGCAAGAGATTGGATTATCTTCATTATGTGAGGAAGAAGGATGATGGGGGCTACACTTATGCTGCCCATGCAGATTATTACATTTTGCTTCGTGCTTGTGCTAGGGTCGCTCAGGTTGATATCCGAATAATGCATATTGGGGTATTGAGTTTTGAGAGGAGACTGGCGTGGTTGGAAAAAAGAATCGACCAGTGCTTGCATTTGACTCCTCCTTGTATTACTTGTGAGTTTTGCAGAGACATGCCGGATCATTCCAAGGATGATCTAACTGAACTTTCAAAGTTGAGTTTATGAAATGCATTATTCAATATTTTCATTTTATTTTTGGTTGCATATTTATTATTCCAGTCTTTGCCTACTGCCATTTTTTTAGCCAATGGTAGTTCTAGGGTACACCTCTCTCAAAACACACACTAACACATATTTTCTAAAGGGTGTTTTCTACCATGAATTTTAAGTAAAGTTTTACTTGATTTTACAAAATTTTCGAAAAAATTTCTAAAATAAATTATCATCTTGCATGTTATTCTGTAAGGGCTTTCTGCAGAAACTTCATATAGCTATGTGATCTCAATTGTGTCACTCTTCCCATTACATTTAATTGCCTTTTCTTTTTCTTTTTTTTCCTGAGATTAGGAGAGGAAATGACATTTTGCTGGAAATAAACTATGGCTATCTATCTTGTTTCCTTTTATTTTTTCTGTTCAAATGCAGGTAAAGGCTGATCGATGTTTTCTTTTCTTCTTAGAAGAAAATTGCGATTTTATTTTACTATAATTGTTTCTGCATGTTAATATTTTGTATCAAGACTTTAATAAAATGTTTCATGTGTAGTATCGCAAAATCTAGAGTGATAAAATTAATTAATTAAAAGATATTAAATAGATATTACTCGTGAAATACCATTTAGGCTTAATAATTTTATTATTTGTCACTATTACCTAATTAAATACAATTACATTGATTCACTAAGACAATCATTAAAATGTAAATCACCTATATCTACAACAAGATGAAATTATTATTAAAAAAAATTAATGCAAAATTTGATTCAATAACAAAATGTTACATTATCAAAATTAATATCAAGTTAATTGGTTTCTTAGCTTAATGAGTAATAAGACTAAGCTAATAAGCCAAGATTTTAAAAGTGAATGTTAAAATTTTATGGATGTCAAATTTTTCATTCTTAACACTCGAAAAATTAATATCAAATTATAAAGTCAAATAAATTAATTTTCAATAAGTTGTTTACAAAGTTTTCGAAAGTAATGTTATTAAAATTAAAATTTATATAAAACTATTTCATTAATTTTTTTACATATTATTTTATTTCTCAAGTATCAATTAAATTTTTTTTATCTATATAGATAATAATATTTTTTATTATTTTTATTCAATCCATATATTTTTATATTAATATTAAAAATTATAAAAATATAAATTTAATAATGATTATAATAATAATAATAATTTATGTAAATTTTTTTAAAGAAAAGACATGGTGGCAAACTAGGAGGGACAAGAGGAGCTTTGGCCCCCTCAAAGCCATGTGTTTTATGCACAAGTAAGATAAAAAGTACTCCTACTTTTTAATTAATTCCTCCAACTTGTTAAAATTATATTTTTATCATAAAATTTTTATATTTATTAAAATTATATTTTTCTCATAAAAAATTATCTATTTTTAAAAATTTTATTTTTATAAAAAAAAATTATATATTTAAACCTTTTTTTTAATTTTTTATTTTTAAAAATATATATAAAGCTTTAGGTTCTCTAAATTTTATTTTTTATTCCTTAAATCATTACAATTTTTATATAAATATTTTCATATATAATTATGATATTTAAAAAAAAATATATTATTTTGATGAATTTAATTTTTTAATTCTTTTCATTTTTAGTTTTAACTCTCCAATTTTTTTAAGGCTAATTTTATAATATTATAATATTTATAATTAGAGTTTAATATAATATTTATCTTCTTATCTCCAAAAAAGGCCACCTAGTGGAAGGGAGCAAAAAGGGCATGAACAAAATTAATGCATCATGTGGGCAGTTTTCTCCCCTTCCATTTTACATTATTATAATAATATTTTGAATACAAAGCATGGGGTAGGTTTTCAAGGCATACAAATTATAAAGTTTATTATAATCATATACATAAGCAACTCATTACGTTCTAATTATATAATAATATTATAATCATATACATAAGCAACTCATTACGTTCTAATTATATAATAATAATATTCATTTCATTTCAAAAATTATATAATAATTAATTAAAGTGATTCTCCAGCTTGACAAAATTAGAAAGTAGAAGAGGAAGAAAACAAAGCTTGCCGCTTTCATCAACCGCCCAAATAAGGAAAGGTGGCAATGCTCATTCAAAACCCAACTGCTTATGTCACCTAACAACATGGATTAAGCTAAAACCCTGCTTGCCTTAAAAGCCTTTAAACATGCTATTACGACTTATAAACATGTCATACACCTTTCAACTGAACTAGGATTACTATTTAGTTAATTGATGCTTAATCTGTTATTAAATTAATACGTATTCAAACCACAAAGATTTGTTGATTATCAAGAAAGTTTACTCTCCTCATAAACAATTAATGCTTATGTAAACTCTTAATCTCTCTTTATGATAAATTATTAAGTGCAACGACTACAATATACCTTCATTCATATAAATATAAGATTTATCTGTCATAATTTTAAATGAATCATATATATTTGTGAGTATAAGATACATTATTTCCTAGTGCATCCAATGCAACCAATAATTTCTCTTCTTTGAAAGATTTTTCATTCTCTTCTCCTTGAATGTCAAATTTGAATTTTCCTACACACACTGTTTTTTTATGAACTGAATTATGTAACTAACCTTGATCTAAACTCAAAGTATTTTACCTCTTTGTAAATAAAAACAAAAATATTTGGGCATTGCTATTTATATTGTTATTACCACATTCAATGATTGTATTTTATCTCATTAATTAACTGTAGCAATAGCAATACCCAAATCTTCTCAAGTATAAAAAATGTGCAATAAATCTTAAATAATGCAACTTCAAACCCCTAAACCACCCTCTATGCTAGAATAAGTTATTAAAGACGACGGATAAATATGCTTTCAATATAGAGCTAGAGAAGCAACACAAATTATCTAAATAAAAGAAAGAGCAAAAAAAAAAATTAGGGATTTTGCTTCTCAGAACAAGCTGTACCAAACCCCAACAGAGCAGAGCAGAACCATCATCACCATAAGACAAGGTTGCATATTCTGTAACAGTAGAGTTGCTCTCTACAAAATAGAAAAGGACATTTTTGCAGGTAACATGTCTCAACAAATTGCACCCAAAAGTGATAAGGCCTCAGCTTTGGACAAATGAGTATTGTGAGGCTATTTTGTTTGATTTTTATTCTATTTCATTTTTATCTGCCATTACCCCCCATTGGGAAGCTGCTGCTCATCAAAACAAAAATGGAGTAATATCAACCATATAATGATAATAATGAGAAATTGAGAAACCTCACCTAATGAATTTATAGCTATAATAAATATAATCACAAGGAATACCAAAATGTCACATCCATGTGTAGCTGTAAGCTAGTAATGATACTTCTGTTCTTCTTTATGATGCAAAGAGGTAGAAGATGAAATAAATTAGAAATATAAGCACAAGAAAACAAAAGAAAATAACTATTAGAAGAAAAACCAGCTGCCTGTTAATAATAAAGATCAGTACTAATAATTAACAGATAATAATAATAATAATAATAGCTATGTAAGAGAAGTAATTTTCCCTTAATTGTCATCCTAAGCTTCTATTCTGAATTCTGATCTTTCATAGTCAGTAATTAGTGATCACTAATCACTAATTAATTAAGAAAGCAAGAAACAAAAATAACAAAGAAAATCCCAAAAAAGATAACCAAGAAAGTTAAATAACATAAAACAAAAAAACTTAAAAAAAAAAAAAAAATCTCCATGCTTACTAGCTTCTCAGTTTCTTTCTCGCTTTCTCTATTTCTAGATTAAGAAGATGAAGGAGAAGACCCATCAAGAGAATCACCATGAATATGAATTTTACTCCCAATCTGGAACCTATTACAGTTGTTGTACTTTCCAAACTCAACTATACCCTCATTAGTACCATTAATACTAATTTTGTTGTTGATATCACAACTACTACTGTTATGGGTATTATTATTAATACTACCCTTTTCTTTTCTGTGCTTGTTGTTGTGCATCCAAACTTTAAAGACATTCCTTTTAACCCCAACTTCACTGCAAAACTTCACCAATTTTTCATCATCACCTCTCACCATTTTCCACCCCAATTTCTCTGCAAAAACCTGCATCTTCTCTTTCTGTTCTTCAGTAAATTTGGTTCTTGCTCTCTTTCTCCCATTCGGGTTCATCACCGTTGGAGTCTCATCAAATGGCCCAGAATGTCCTGTGCTTAAAGCCAGTAACATATGAGGTGCAGATGGGTAAATAGACTGTTGTGGGGTTGGTGAAGCCGGTGAGTTTGGACTATGACTTGGGCCTGAACTTGTTTGCCCTGGACTTGGACTTGAAGTCCAGTGAATAGCTGCCGGCGCTGGTGGTAAAAGGGTGTTGGCGGGGGTGGAACGGCGACTATATGGGTCACGGCGGTGGAAATTCCGGTGACAACCACAAGCAGCACATTTAAGAGAAGTTGGGTCAGAAGGTGTAGAAGAAGGACAAGGCATAAACTCACCACATCCATCTAAGGCTAAACCACCAAGAGTAGCAGCATGGTTCTTAAGACATTCTTTGTAAGAAACCACCATTTGTGGCGGTGGGCAGTGGTGGAAAGGGTGGTGTTGAAAGGAGGCATTAGTGAGAGATAAGGCTCTAGAGAGGTGGGTCTGCAGTGGGGTTTCAGTATCTGAATCTGACTCGGGAGATTTGGTATGAGCTGGGTTGTTGCTTGTGGTGGTTAAGTCCATGGCTTAATCATACAGGGCCCTGCCTTGGAGAAATGAGGGAGGGGTTAAGTTTTTGAGAGCAATTTCAATTTCCACTCTAATGGGTGAATGGGGCTAAAAAAAAATAAAAATAAAGATAAAAAGTTGATAGATATATGATGATGATGATGATAATTGATATTAATACAGAAAATTAAAAGGGTAATTGAGATTTAGATTAAGAAATCTATATATATATATAGAGAGAGAGAGAGAGAGTTCCCAATCTCAACTGACATTTTGGTATTTAGGCAAAATGTGGGTTTATTGTGTAATTAGATTTTATGTGGGATTTTGACCCTAAAGTTAAGTGGCTCTTTTTTTTTTTTTTTTTACAAGGGGGTTGGCTGTTTTTGAGTAAGAATATATTCTATATGGAACTGTACATATATAATTCGGGGTAGTGTCCTGCAACAAAGGACAAAAGAGACACATGGCTTAATTTTAGAGGATTGTTAAAATATTAAAATGTCACAATTAAAAAAAAAGTCAAATAATAAAAAATATATATATAAATTTAAAAAATAATTAACTAATAACTAATTATAATTTTTAACTATAATTATATTTTAAATTCATTCTAAAAATAATATTATTATTTTTTTAATCTAATCTCCTCTGTTTATAAATTATCAATGATGCATTATACTAAACGACACTTTGCACTGCACTGCACAGCTCAGCCCTTGATTATGGTCTCCACGACAAGGCATGTTATAGATATGGAAGAGATATCCGGCCACAAAATTGTCTCCACTATCCTTCTGTGTGAAAAAAATTGCTACCATATCTTCTCTCTCCCTGCACATATATTTCCAAAAGATCCTCAAAAAACTTTTGTGCTTTCAGGTGACAATTCAGTTAACATCCCTAAACTTTTATCTTGCTAAACCGGATTTATAATGATTTGCGTTTGATTAAAGCATTTTGATCGGATATATGCACTTAAAAATTTATTTTAGAATTTACAAGTGTTATTTAATAAAATTGTGATTGATTGCTTTCTCATTCTTTTTAAAATGAAGAATAGAAAATTTCATGTTCTAATATTTTTAATCATTAAAATTTTCACTAATTTAATAAAAATATTAAAAAAGTGAAAGTCGCATAAAAAATAATTTATAATATTATTATTTCGATCAATTAAATTTTTTTATAATAATAAAGAAAGTTACTAGATGCCCTTTTGCATGATTGTAAATTAACATCGAAAGCCAAAAGCAAACTTGCTCTAGCAGGAACTTATTTGTATAGTCTTTATATTTATAATGAAGCTAGTTAAGCCTTAAAGGATGGAGATGGAATCTAATATTCTACCAAAACAAATTAAAATAAGCAAAAAAAAATGTTGTTTTAGGGTTACTCCTAATCATCATTTTAGTTTATCTTAACACGTGTTTTCAAAAGAAAGCATTCTTTTGCGGCTCCACGTAATGTGCACAGTTTCATTTTTGTTTTTCTTCTTCTAGACCATTCTTATTTAATTATTTTGGGCATTAGTTAATATATAATTTGTTAATTGTGAGCAAAATGTCAGTCTTCAATTTAGGCTAATGTATCAACGAATTATAAATGTGTTGATCCACATCAAGGTTTAGAAAATTAATTTTAAGAAAATCGAAAATTAATTTTATATAAAAAATTGAATTATGTAAATTTTTTTTTATAAATTAATATGATTTTTCTTTATTAAAATAATTCAAATCTATTTAAATTTATATATGGTTTCGTCATGTTTAGAAAAATAAATATATTAGAAAACACAAATTTTTCAAATTTTGGTATGTGTTTTTTTTCTTATATTTATAAAAGATTTAATTTATTATATCAGAATTAATGTATTAAAATATAATATAACTCTAAATATGAAAAGGGGTGTTATTGTTAATTTAATTATTATGTAAAACAGTTTGATTTGTCAATCCAATTAATTAATTACGTATGAAATAGGTAGTACTGTATTAATTATTTATTTATTGCTTGGAGTCAGTGTTGCCAAAGACTCTAGAAAGTTAGGCATACACCGTGGGTGCTAAGTTAAGAAATCAATAGCACGGTCTGATCACAAAATATCAAAGTCAAATTTATCAGACCTATTCCAATTCCTTGTTTAATTAATGAGGAACTCTAATAAATATCTATACATAATATAAAGTACTTAAGTACTTTATAAAAGAAAAAAAATTATTAATATTTTTAAGGGCTAATAAAAAAATTAATTTTTTTAATTATATCTCTAATTTTATTTTTATTAATTAAATGATCAAATTATTTAAAATAATATAATATTATTGCACAATAAATTATATATCTTTTACTCTCTTTATTTTTTTTATCTGTCGCTTAAAATTTTACACACATATTAAGATACTTATTAATTAGAATTAAAATAACTTATCTAACCCTATATCTTTAATCTTATTTTAAATTAAGTTATTGTATTTTAATTTATTTTAAAAATTTAAAATGATAACTAAAAATAAAAATAAATAAATTTTTAAAACGACAGATAAAAAAATCGAAGAAAAAACTTGATATTAAAAATTAATATTACTATAATAGTCAATATAAATATAAATTTATTATCAAATTAAACATACATATATACATCTATCAATAAATCACATTTGACTATATTATATTATATTATAATAACTGAAATTATATACTAATACACTTTAATATAGCTTAACGAAAAAAATAAATAAATACAACTTGATATCTTCTCCTTAAAAAAAAAAAAAGTAATTAAAATTTATCTCTTTGTTAAGGTTTCATACCAAAAATCTCATTGTAGTTCATGTATTATATTTCTAATATCCCCAAATTTTGATTTAAAGTTTATTTATTTTTTCATTAAGCCATATTTAAATTATTGATTTCCTTCTAAATATATTTTTTGCATTATTATTGATTCAATAAAAATAATTATTAATTTATTACATTTTATTAAATTAAAATATTTATAATACACATAATTAACACACTTAAATTTTTTTTTTGGGTTATACATACTTATATTATGATATAGGAAATAATAATTTAAATTTTGATAACTATTTTCTTTAAAAAAATTTATATGAATAAGAAAATTATTTAAAATGCATTTAAACTATAAGAATTTATGCATTTTGTGACAATAATTTTATTGTCACAAAAGTACATAATTATTTATAAAGAGAAAGAATTTTTTGGCTGGCTAAATTGTTTTTTCGTAAACACTGTAGCTTGCTAAGCACGGTGAGACAGACCTAATTGGTTAGGAAAACTGAATTTCAGTGATTAATATCTCATAATTCACGAAAGTCAGAAAATTATTAATTACTATTATTAATTTTTTTTTAGACAAAATATGGTGCTAAAAGATGTGATATATTTTGTCGTTTTATGCTTTAAAATGAAGGTTAATCTTCTCCAATCATGGTTTATTAGAATCCAAGAGAGAAAAAAGCATTTTTATTAATCTAAATATCTAATTTATTTTATGAATATCATCTATCTATGTATATATATAATTAAGAATAAAAATAAAAAAAAAATTTTAAATAGATCAAAAATTAATTTAATATATTAAATTTAAATGAATTAAATAATTTTTTTTATAAATTAATAATAATTTTTTTATTAAAATCACTTATATAATTTCATCTCTTTTTATAATTATAAAGAGGTATTAATTCTCTTCTGAACCTTGACAAGACAAGAGATTAAGAGCATGCTTATGATCTGTTATAATTAAAGAGATCCCAATCTAATCTAATCTCTTTATAATTATCTCTCTCTCAAAAATACCAAAACCCTAAGCCATAGAAAATGGCTTTGGCTCCTAAAGAGTCAAAAAACCTCTTAATTGATTAGAACAATACTCTGACAATTATGTCATCATCAATAAAGCACGCGCAATGTCCAAACATAAGACTTAAAATTAATAATAATTATAAAGTTTCTCATAGCCTTTCATCTCTTAGGAAAATCAAGAAAAAAGTGCAATTTAATTATTTCTTTTTATAAATTTACTTTATATTAAATTAAGACTTTATTGCTTCTGTGCAGTCTAAGCTTCTCCAGTTTATATATTTGAATTGAAAAATTATTAGGGAAAATAAAATTATTATTCTTATTATTCACAATAATTCATATAAATATATTTTTACTTTAATTATATATAAATCACTATAATATAAATAAAAAATCACGTTATCATTCTACTTAATAATTTTTTATTTTTATTATTTAATTTTTGATTAAATAATACTCGCGTTATTTTTAAAATTAAAAAATTAAAAAAAAAGCATATATATTTTGCATCAAGTAATAGTTGTATTTTGAATTTTTTTTTAGAGATGTTATATATAATTATTATAAATTACAAATATCACTTATATAATTAATAAATATTAAAATTTGAACCCGCTAGAAATTAAACTCAAACAAGTTTAAATTAAGCACAAAATAAACAAAATATAATTTGAAACTATGTTAATTACAGAAAATTCAGCGGTGAATTTCACCGTGAATTAGGCTTATGTAACTATTATTAATGGTTATAATTAGGGCTAGCATGCTAGGAATGTTCATTGATCTAATTTGATGGATCTAGAGTACGTGTATTTTGATTAAATAAATAAATTTATAAATAATTAAAAATATATTTAAATCAAATAACAAGATAAAAAAGACTTAAAAATATATTTACTTGTGTGTGTGTATATATATATAGTAGTAAAGACCAAAATAACGAGATAAAAAAAAAAAATCTTAAAAGAGTTAGCATGGAATAAAAATAAATGAATAAAATTAAAATTAAATATTCATATCAATCAAAATGGTGTAGTTTTAATATATTCTAACTTTTTTGTTTAATTTTAAACAGTCTTTTATTCTTTAAAAATTGAAAACATAGAAATAGTAAAATCATAATTTAATAATCGGATAAAATTGAATTAATTTAGTTTGATTTGTTTTTATTAAATTTTATAAAGCCCTAATTACTTGTGGTTATTCAACTAACTATTCACTAATTCATTTCTTAATTTTATAAATAGTTGAGGTAGGATGATTATATAGAGAATTAAATAGATAATTTATCTTTATGCATTCAATAATATCAAAACTAATAAAAATAGTTGACTTGCTAAATTGAATTTATAAATCTATTACTCTCTCTAATTTTTTTTTTTAGAGGAATTAATTTTTTATTTTTTTAAAAAAATTAAAACTAATAAAAATAGAAAGTTGAGACCCAAATGAATTAGGCTCAATAGCATGTATTATTTATATTTTCATATGTATATTCTGTGATTTTCTTAATATTGATGAAGGGATTATTAATCAAATTTAATTTATTGTTAGGTTTATATATATATATACACCCTTCCTCCTAATATATATATACACACACACTTACCGTTAAATTATATACCGTTAAATTATATACTATTTATGTGGCATTTTAGTTAGAATATATGATTTTACATATAAATTAAAGAAATTGTAAGAAATTGCTTTTATACCCTTTCTAATAATAAGATTTCATTTTAGTTGATAGTTAATTATTATTAAGTATTTGATGAAATTATTATTAATTATTATTATTAATATATTTAATGTCCATTCTTAAATATTAATAATTTATTTTTTATTTGAATATTATTTTTAATAGGATAATTTAATTTTTTTTTATTTAAATAAGTATGAACTATTTTTGTAAATAACAAAAATTTCAAATTAAAGTTTTTGTAAATAATAACGGTTTGACTATCTAATAACTAATATATATTATTAAAAAAAATAATTAAATAAGTTTGATATAGCTGTTAGAAACTGACGAGGTGGAAAACATCTTCTTCTATTTTTAGAGAACCTCTTATGCGAAAATAATGAAATAGAGCCTATATGTAGAAAAAAATGGATCAGAAACTCTCTGGAGCTGATTTGGTGGGAAGCTTTTGATGTTTAAGTCAGTAAACTTAAAGATAAAGGAACCTAGAGGAAGAAGAACTGATTTCTTCGTGATTATTGTAGTGTGTTCCTTAGTATTTTTTTTTATATAAATGTATGATTTATCTTTTTATTGTGACTCAATTAGACTGGAGAGTAAGAATAGACAGATAAGTGGATTCCTTCTAATGATATAAATAATAAGTGTTTGAATGATGAGACAAACTCGCCTTTATTATATTAGTTTTCTATAATCATGTGTGGACTTATGTAATGTAGAGTGGAGAAGTCTTTAACATGTTTTACTTATTATTTTATTTTAACATGATTTTTTTTTTAGGGTGAAAGTCTCATTAGAGCTATTCGTTAGGAAAGAGTCATATGAGTTACTTGTATTTGAGTTGAAATTTTTTTTTAAGGGATACAAGACATTTCATTGTCAAGCAGCTTATATGTCTATAATTTGAAAAATGTCGTAAGTTTTTTTAGGCCAATATTGAGGGTTTGAATAGTTGTTGAACTTAAAAATTAAGCTCATTTAACACATTGGTGAGATATTTTCTTTATAGGCTGCTTTTATTTTTGACTAATATTGATTCATTATTTTTATCTACATCAGAAATTAAAAAAAATTAATAGTTGCATTGAAAAATTTAATCAAATATCCACAAAATATAATTGGAAATATTTAATATCACACTTTATTATTATAATTCAAAATGAGAAATTAAAACAAGAAAATGCAGTTAAAGCATATATTACTAAAAGAAAGTTTCAACCCTATTGAGATGTCTGAAAAAAAAAACCGTTTCAATCAAAATGGGACGGAGGAGTACTTAATTATGCTAAATATTTATGATTAAATGCTTCTTTATATCGCAATTTTAATTTTTGTTGCCACTTTGTTTTCAAAATGTTTAATGTATTAAAAAGTTATTAATATTCCACAAGACTTGAAGAAAGATAGAAGAATATTAATTTACTTAAACAAAGGAACCCAAATGAGTTGAGTACTATTAGACATTAGTCATGGTCAATAGGAAAAAAAAACATGGCTTTCTGTGCAATAATAGAGGTTTAGTTGGGGGAGAAACATCCTACATGTAGGTATAGTTAGGGACTCAATTAGCTCAAATGCAATGCTTGAGCCTTGAAATCATCTTTGGTCTTTCTTTCTGTAACATCAACAACTAGCAAGCAACCGTAATATTATACCTAGAGCACCATTTTCTATGGTCCCTTCTCTTTACCTTTTTTAATTATAGAGGGCCCACCATATATATATATATAAGAACAACCCACCTTAAATACAAAGAGAATAAATTAACTAATATATATAGTAAATTAATTTTTATTATTAATAATTTTTAATTTATTATATTTTCTTTTTGAAATTAATTAATAGTGTTGGATAGATAAGCATCCACCAGCAAGCATTTATGTACTCTTATGCAAATACATTTGATAACAAGATAAGATTTAGCAAAGAGAAGATAAAATATCTTGTGATGTGAGCCTTGCCAAAAACAAAAACTAGGATAAGAATTGTCCGTAACCATAACTATAGTGTACAGGCAATTCCATAATTTCCTAATCCTTATTATTATTATTTTTAGTTAATGTAAATTTCGCAAACATCGTATAAAATTATATGGAGTGAAAATAAAAAAAAATTATATAGCTAATTTAATTAATTTCGGGATTAAAATAAGTTGAGTTGAGTTGTAGTTATTGTAAATCCTAATTCCTTTCTCAATTTCCCTATTTTATTGATTTGGCAACAAATTGTCTCAAATCTTGGTTACATTTTAGAATTCTTATTGCATGAACCTTGGAAAAGGACACAAAATCATAGTTTGGGCTTTTCCTCAATTTTTACCCAATCAGCCCATTCTTGTTTCTT
>CANXYC012466678.1:0-10826 GCA_948193065.1 Aleurites moluccanus | reverse complement strand
TTTGGATTATGGATGTACCAATACTCCATTTCATAGGATCCTAATCACTCAAATATCCATTAAATCCCTCTCCATCACTTCCTTTTACATCTAAGTCCTACAATTTTCCAATTTACTCCCTCTCCTTCACTTTCTTGTACAGTCAAGTCTTATATTTTTCTCTAACCTAATTAAATATTCTATTTTATCTACCCTCAATTCAGTTTCCCAAATAATTAATTTATAATAATTTACACATATTATTCCTATTTTAAATCATATAGCATAATATTAATCAGTCACTCATATAAGCATATTTAATTCAATCTTATAATACATGTAACTATCAATCACATATAATTGCATCAAGTAAATCATATAACATGTAAAGCAATCAATAGCACCTAAACTCATAAAATAATTCATAAAACACATAAGACAACCCCCCCAAATAAATACGCCTACTACTAACTCCAACTAGGGTTCAAGGTTCTAGGGTTAAGGTTTCCAACTAGGGTTTCACCTAGGATATTACAAAATCACATAGGAAATCAAGGATTCTCATCTTTGGCATTTCGGGTGGAACCTCCATATAAGGTAACAAGTTAGTTTTTTTGATATTATGGTTAGTTTAGATGATTTAGATGATGAATTAGATGTGTTTTGTGTTTAATTGCAACAATTGATTCATTTGAACACTTTTTCCTTATTTTCAAGCCCTAAGTGAAGTTGTTTGATTTAGTTATGTGATTTAGTATTGGTTTATACTATTTAAGCTTAGAATATGTTAATTGGAGGTTAATGGATGATTAATTTGTGGTTAATTTGTTATAGAAAATCAAGATTGCCAAAGTTGCCATTTTTGCCTCCTTTGAAGCAATAGGTGGGAAATCAATTTTCCAAGGCAATTTGGAGTGCTAGGTGAGTTTAATATCCATCAAATTACATGTCTATAGCATTGAATTGATGATTGGAATTCATTTTGGTGAGCCTCCATTTTGGCAGAACCGTATATACTATTCACTTCCTTTGATTTTGCTTGTTTTTCCTTTTGAATTTCTAAAGCATTTTGATCCTTTGATTGATGTTTAATATTGTAAATCTATTGCCTATTATGTAGCCTTGACTGTGAGCTTGTTGTTGGTTAAGTAGGCAATGCCAACATTGCACCAAAACCTAACCTATTGGCTTGTCCAATATTGCCCACTAAGTGTTTGATGAAATGTCTAGTGTAATTGTTTATAGGACTATCACTTTTTCATCCATATGCCTACCATTTGAATTCCATTATCGCCAGCGACATTGGCATGCCAATTGTGCCAACTATTTGCCTATGTATAACCAACCTATGTTCCATTCCATTATTAATTACCAAACCAATTGCCATTGCATATCTATTGATTATTGCTATCCGATTGTTTAAATTGCTACTTGAAATGATTGATATTGAGATATTATTACTTGATGATACCATTGTTGTATAATGGTATCTAATGACATGTTTCATACTTGTGTTGACCTTAATGTGGTTTGATAGAGCTGCCGCTCCGACAGTGTAGTGGGTACATACTATCGGCAATGTGCACATTGTTTATTAATACCCTAGCTAGGAAGGGTTATTGGTCCTAGCCATAAGATCTGATCAGTCTTATGTTTATTGATATGAGATTGACTGTGTGATTACACATAGTTTACGTGTTTCATGGCCCTATATTTGTCTTACCCATGTGATACCATTCCTTTGATATGATTATTGACCTTGCTGTCATTCCTTATAATTTATTCTGCTTTTTGATTTTATTGAGCAGATTGTTATTATTACTCCCTCTGTTTATCTTTGTTATTGATCCAATTACTTTTATTGGCGATGCTTATTAGATTCACTGAGTATCTTATGTACTCACTCTTTTACTTGTTTACCATTTTCAGGTGCAGAGTAGATCGCAGAATCCCAACTTCTAACTCTCTGTGGATTTCTGCAAACTTTTATAGCAATGTAATTATATTAAATACAGTATTTTGGATGTTCATGATCTAGCTGCTCCATGGGGGCATGTATGGGTTAGTTAGGTTATGAACATGTATATCTGATGTATTATGGAGTATGAGTATTAATATGACATGTTATGATGGATGTTACAGCTAATAGCATTATAATTACAGACAGTTTACAGAATGACAGAGTGAATAGTAACTAAGTAAAATGATTAATTTATTAATGGTTATAGATATTTGCATGTAATACTGGGTTCTACAGGTGTCGGTCGCTATTGGCATTTCCTGCATCCTAGGACCGTCGCGATCCAAAATCGGGTTATGACAGAGGTAGTATCAGAGCTTTAGGTTACAGATGAATAGTACATGAATTATAGAGGAATAGTGACTAAGTACATAATGGGTAAAGTTAAGTAAATCATGGAGCATAGGAATTCCTTTATCTTCTTTTGCTGTATTCGTCTAATATGTGTTAGTATTCAGCGTTTTTGTAATATACTAAGTATGCTTTCTATTTTTTTGACAGTTTACAGAGATGTCCAACGATAGAGATATGCTTTCTATTTTTTTGACAGTTTACAGAGATGTCCAACGATAGAGATAGGGATACCTGAGAGGCAGAGGTAGCCTCTAATGAGTCACTAGTTAGAGAGTTTTCAGTTTCAAAGGGTCTATCCAGATTCTGACAGACTACAAAGGATAAAGAAAGGGGTGATGACCTTTGGAGAGTAGAGTTGATGAGGGGGATGATGGAGTTACATAGGGAATTAGTAGTTTTGAGGCGGGAACATCAGAATATGTCGCCACCTCCAGTTCCAACAACAATGCAATCTCCTGTTGCACCAGAGACAGTGCCAGTTGCACCAGCTCCTATACAACCAGTTGTAGTTCCTGGTGAACCTATTGTACAAGGAGGCTACCGAGTTATAGCTGAGGGCAGAGTATCTATGTTTAGCTTTTTGAAGCTAATACTGCGAGAGTTCAGGGGTGACAAAGGCGATGAGCCGATGGATTTTCTGGAGCTGGTTGAGAAGGTAGTTAGGAGACTACCTTGTTTTGACACTAGAGTAGTGAAATTGGTTGGGCTATTACTGAAAGAGAAAGCCTGGACATGGTTTTCTCGTAGGATGGAGCCCAGATTTTATAGTGAGCATCCTCCTACATGGGCTGAGTTTAGATAGGGGTTAATTGATGAGTTCATAACAGAAGGGGTGAAGACTAGAAATTTGTTTCAGTTTGAACAGCTTGAGCAGGGAAATAGATCAGTATAGGAGTATGCAGAGGAGTTGATCAGACTGAGTAGGTATGCTACCCATATTATTCCTACTGAGGCGGATTTGATCAGCAGGTTCAGGAGAGGTTTACATGCTTCACTTCACAATACTTTATTGGCTATAGAGTTTACATCTCTGACTAATGTTATCGATAAGGCTAATCAGATGGAGGAGAAATATAAGACAAAGAGGTCTAAGAGGGATCAGAAGAGAAAAGGCGGACTCAGAGCACAAAGTAAGAGGGGGAGAGCAGCTCCCAGCCTAGACAGAGTGAGCCAATGCCTAGATTTGATCAGAGATCTCAGTCTGATAGTCAAAGGAGGAGGACGCAGAGTAGGGGTCTAGTAGTATAGTCTAAACTTGCGTATTCTCAGGGTTCTTTTAGACTAGCTACATAGATGCCCAATGTGCCTATTTGTAATTTCTGTGGTAGAAGGCACAAAGGAGAATGTCGGCGTCAGTCGGGTGCCTGCATGAAATGTGGGCAACATGGTCACTTTATCAGCAGATGTCCTTTATAGGGCAAGCAGCAGCCATCTGCTACAGTTTCTCAGCCTAAAGTGCATATGAGTTAGAATGTGGTTAGAGAGGCTCCAGGTAGAGGCAGAGGTCGAGGACAGGCTTCTAGCAGCAGTCAGGCCCTAGCAGGCAGAGGTCAGGGGTAAGTCTTTGCAGTCAACACACAAGAGGCACAGAGATCAGATAATGTGGTTACAGATACTATTTTGATTCAAAATGAGATTGTTGATGCCTTGTTTGATTCTGGTGCTATGCATTCCTTTGTTTCACCATAATTTACACCTAAATTAAATAAGGAGATAAAATTATTGAATGTGCCTTTAGAGATAGCTACATCGATGGGTGAGAGTATAGAATTGGATTATTATTATCCTGATTGTGTGATTGAGATTGATGACAACATTTTACGTGCTGATTTGATAAAACTGCCTGTGTTAGAGCTATATGTGATTATGGGCATGGATTGGCTAACGACACATCGTGCAGTCATTGATTGTTATGAGAAGAAGGTTAAATTTTAGCTTGTGGGGCAGCTAGAGTTTGAGTTTCTAGGTGATAGACGTGAATTTAGAGTCAATCTTTTTTCTGCTATTCAGGTTAGAAGGATGATAGGGAAAGGCTGTTAAGCATATCTAGCTCATGTAATAGATGTGCAGAAGACTTCTGCAGAGCTTGATCAGATACCTATAGTTCAGGAGTTTCCTGATGTCTTCCCTCAAAAATTGCCAGGATTACCCCCAGATAGAGGGATAGAGTTTGAGATTGAGGTGTATTCAGGCACTAATCCGATATCCATTCCTCCTTACAAAATGGCACCAGCAGAATTGAAAGAATTAAAGGTGCAGTTACAAGAGTTATTGGATAGAGGATTTATTAGACTGAACAGTTCTCCGTGGGGTGCTCCAGTTTTATTTGTAAAGAAGAAAGATGGTTCACTAAGAATGTGCATTGATTATAGACAGCTGAACAAGGTGACAGTGAAGAACAAATATCCTTTGCCATGGATTGATGATCTGTTTGATCAGTTGTAGGGTGCTAGTCATTTTTCGAAGATTGATCTGAGATATGGGTATCACCATTTGAAAATTAAGAAGGGTAATGTACCTAGGACTGCTTTCAGGATCTGATATGGACATTATGAGTTCTTGGTGTTGCCATTCGGGTTGACTAATGCACCGGCTGCATTTATAGATTTAATGAACAGGGTTGACTAATGCACCGGCTGCATTCGTAGTGTTCTTTGATGACATACTTATCTATTATAGGAGTGAGGAGGAGCATCCAGAGCATCTAAGGATCGTATTGCAGATACTCCGAGAGCATCAGTTGTATGCTAAATTATCTAAATATCAGTTTTGGCTAACCAAAGTGTGTTTCCTTGGGCATGTGGTTTGTAAAGATGGAATTAAGGTAGATCCTCAGAAGATTGAAGCAATTGCAAATTGCCCTCGGCCTACCAGTGTTTTTGAAGTCCGTAGTTTTCTGGTTATGGTAGGGTATTACAAACGATTTGTGAAGGATTTCTCCAGAATTGCTGCTCCGTTGACTAAGCTGGCTCGGAAACAGGAGCGATATCTATGGACTGATGAATGTGAGAGTAGTTTTCAGACTTTGAAGTCTTGCCTCACGAGTGCTCCAGTGTTAGCATTGCCATCAGAGGGAGAGAAATTTACTGTGTACTGTGATGATTCCTGAGTTGATTTGGGGTGTGTATTGATGTAGAATCAAAGAGTAATTGCTTATGCTTCTCGGCAATTAAAGAAGCATGAATTAAACTATCCGACTCATGACTTAGAGATGGCGGTTATGGTGTTTACATTAAAGATTTGGAGGCATTATTTGTATAGGTCTAAATGTGAGATATATACTGATCATAAGAGTTTATAGTATATATTTCAGCAGAAGGATCTAAACCTCCGGCAGCGTAGATGCGTTGAGTTGCTTAAGGATTATGATTGTGAAATCCTTTACCATTCGGGCAAAGCTAATGTAGTAGCTGATGCATTGAGATGAAAGTCTATAGGTAGTCTAGCTCACATCTTAGTTATCAGGAGACCATTGATCCGTGAAATGGGTGAGTTAGTTGATATGGGTATGGAGTTGGATTTGGGATCCCAGGATCGTAACCAGGCTCTGATAGCCCAATTTTGGGTTAAGTCACTGTTGATTAATGATATTAAGGTGGCACAGAATAGGGATCCATATCTATTGAAGCTTAAGGGAGATGTACAGAATGACAAGATGTCAGAATTTACAGTAGAGGATGATGTATTGAAGTGTGGAAAGTGGATATGTGTACCTGATATTGATGGGCTGTGAGATCAGATTATGAGAGAGGCTCACTATTCATCATACAGTGTGCATCTAGGGATTACCAAGATGTATCATTATTTGAGGGATGTATATTGGTGGCTTAGTATGAAGAGAGATGTAGCTCAGTTTGTCTCTAAATGTTTAGCCTATTAGCAGGTTAAGTTTGAGTATCAGAAACCATCGGGTTTACTTCAGGAGATCGAGTTGCCAGAGTGGAAATGAGAGCAGGTTACTATGGATTTTGTAGTCAGTTTACTGAGGACTACATGAGGTTATGACTCCATATGGGTTATTATAGATCGATTGACGAAGTCTGCTCATTTCTTGGAAGTTAAGACCAGCTATTCTGCAGCTTAGTATGCATAGTTGTATGTGGACAAAATTGTGCGACTTCATGGAGTTCCATTGATGATAATCTCGGAAAGAGGTAGACAGTTTACTTCTCGATTTTGGTAGAAGTTTTAGGAGACTATGGGTACTCAGTTACGGTTCAGTACTGCTTTCCATCCACAGACCAATGGACGGTCAGAGAGGACAATCCGGACTTTGGAAGATATGCTTCAATTGTGTGTTCTGGATTTTAAAGGTAACTAGGATCAATATCTGCCATTGACTGAATTCTCATACAATAATAATTATCATTCTTCTATTGGAATGGCTCAATATGAAGCACTACATGGTAGGAAGTGTAGATCTCTACTATGCTAGATAGAACTAGGGGAGAAGTAGTTAGAGGGGCCAGTGTTGATTAAAGAAACAATGGAAAAGGTGCCAATGATTAGAGATCGGATGAAGACCGCTTTTAGTAGGCAGAAGAGTTATGCCGATCCGAAGCGAAAGGATGTACATTTTATAGTTGGTGATCATGTCCTCCTTAAGATCTCACCAATGAGAGGTATCATGAGATATGGGAAGAAAGGGAAGCTGTCACCAAGATTTATAGGTCCATTTGAGATTCTTGAGAAGATTGGTAATGTAGCCTACAGATTGGCTCTTCCACCTAATTTGAGCCATGTTTGTCCAGTATTCCACATCTCTATGCTACGGAAGTATGTATCGGACCCATCACACATATTGGAGATACATGATGTTGGGGTTAATGAGGACTTGTCATATGAGGAGCTTCCAGTGGAGATAGTTGATCGACAAGTCAGGCAATTGTGGAATAAAGAAATCCCAATGGTGAAAGTGCTCTGGAGGAATCAGTCGATGGAGGAGTGCACTTGGGAGAGCAAGTAGGAGATGAAGGACAAATATCCATTCATGTTCCATCAATGAGGTATATGTTTAATTTAAATTCGAGGACGAATTTATTTGAAAGGGGGTAGAATGTAATACCCTAGGTAACCCTATCTTAAATGCTTGATATAGTTCTCAGTTTATGGTTTGAAATCATTGAAATGACTAGAAATAATTTTAGAGATACAGTTAAAATGAAAATGAGATACTTTTCCAGAAATCATCGGTGTCGAAAACACTGCTGAGAAAATAGCAGTCCGGTCAATAGATAAATTTTTGATTCTGACCAAGGGTTAAATGACCATATATATGCATGTGTAATTATGGTAAAAAGAAAAAGGTGAAAAATATTTAGGAACACTGAAAAAGTAAGTGATGGCAAAATCGTAAATAAATAAAACTTTGAGGGGTATAGTGGAAAGTGGTCTGACTGAGTTTCAGAATGGCACTGAAACTATTTTTATAAATAAGTATAAATAAAAATAAACCTTTTAAATCCCTACTTTGAAATCCAATTCTCAAAAGAATTGTCAGAATAAATTACAGAAGAAGTTGGGCCAAAGTATGAGTACTTAATAGTTTAAGGACCAAAATGAAATTTATCATTATGACTTAATATTTAAGAATGCCTTAGCATTTTTTTGCCTCATCTTCTTCTTCAATTCATGGTGGCCGAACCATTTTCCCTTCATCTTCCTCCATTTTCAAACAAATTCCTTAAAGAAAAACCATATAAAACTTGAATTCAAACTTGTTTCTTCCATTCTCCATCAATTTTTCACTTGAAATCACATAGGAAATCAAGGATTCTCATTTTTGGCATTTCGGGTGGAACCTCCATATAAGGTAACAAGTTAGTTAGTTTGATTTTATGGTTAGTTTAGATGATTTCGATGATAAATTAGATGTGTTTTGTGTTTAATTGCAACAATTGATGCATTTGAACACTTTTCCCTCATTTTCAAAGACTAAGTGAAGTTGTTTGATTTAACTATATGATTTAGTATTGGTTTATGTTATTTAAGCTTAGAATATGTTAATTGGAGGTTAATGGATGATTAATTTGTGGTTAATTTTTTTTTATAGAAAATCAAGATTGTCAAAGTTGTCATTTTTGCCTCCTTTAAAGTAATAGATGGGAAATCAATTTTTCAAGGCAATTTGGAGTACTAGGTGAGTTTAATATGCATCAAATTACATATTTTTAGCATTGAATTGATGATTGGAATTCATTTTGGTGAACCTCCATTTTGGCAGAACCATATGTACTATTCACTTCCTTTGTTTTTGCTTGTTTTTCCTTTTGAATTTCTAAGCCATTTTGATCCTTTGATTGATATTTAATATTATATATCTATTGCCTATTGTGTAGCCTTGATTGTGAGCTTATTGTTGGTTAATTGGGCAATGTCAACATTGCACCAAAACCTAACCTATTGGCTTGTCCAACATTGCCCACTAAGTGTTTGATGAAATGTCTAGTGTAATTTGTCATAGGCCTATCACTTTTTCATCCATAGGCCTACCATTTGAATGCCATTCTCGCCAACGACATTGGCATGCCAATTGTGACAACTATTTGCCTATGTATAACCAACCTATATTCCATTCCATTGTTAATTACCAAACCAATACCATTGCATATCTATTGATTATTGCTATCCGATTGTTTAAATTGCTACTTGAAATGATTGATATTGAGATATTGTTACCTGACAATACCATTGTTGTATAATGGTATCTAATGACATGTTTCATACTTGTATTGACCTTAATGTGGTTTGACAGAGCTGCCACTTCGACAGGGTAGTAGGTACATACTGTCGGCAATGTGCACATTATTTATTGATACCCTAGCTGGGAAGGGTTATTAGTCCTAGCCATAAGACTTGATCAGTCTTATGTTTATTGATATGAGATTTACTGTGTGATTACATATAGTGTATGTGTTTCATGGCCCTATATCTATCTTACCCATGTGATACCATTCCTTTGATATGATTATTGACCTTATTGTCATTCCTTATAATTGATTCTGCTTTTTGATTTTATTGAGCAGATTGTTATTATTACTCCCTCTGCTTATCTTTGTTATTGATCCAATTACTTTTATTGGCGATACATATTAGATTCATTGAGTATCTTATATACTCACTCTTTTCCTTATTTACCATTTTCAGGTGCAGAGTAGATAGTAGAATCCTAACTTCTGTCTCTCTATGGATTTCTGCAAACTTTTATAGCAATGTAATTATATAAATACAGTATTTTGGATGTTCATGATCTAGCTGCTTCATGGGGCATGCATGGGTTAGTTAGGCTATGAATATGTAAATATGATATATTATGGAGTATGAATATTGATATGACATGTTATGATTGATGTTACAACCAATAGCATTATAATTATAGACAGGTTACATAATGACAGAATAAATAGTAACTAAGTAAAATGATTAATTAATTGATGGTTATAGATATTTGCATGTGATACTGGGTTTTGCGGGTGCCGGTCGCCATTGGCATCTCCTGCATCCTAGGACCGTCGCGATCCAAAATCGGGTCGTGACATTTTTCTATCTTTGAGCTCAGCTGTTATGAGTAGAGGCTTAACATGCATCCTTCCTTCTGGAGGTAACTCCTCATTTCCAAAGGTAATTAAGTCCTTCTTCTCATCCTATTATTTGTCAGACTTTAAGATCCTTACCATTTCTTCAGGAGTGGTTAAGGTTGAAATGGTAATGCTAGATAAGGCTTTTAACATCACTTTCTTATACTTTTCAGATGACATAAGTGTGAGGCCTCGCCCGAGCGCCGCCGTCCGGGCCCGCCCCTCTTCCGAAGGGAAAGGAGAGAGGCATTGGGGCATCGGAGCGCTCATATAGGGGCAATTTCTCACGGAGGAGACGAGCTTAGCGCCTTTTATTCGAAAACGATTTTGATGTTTTGAAGTCGCCACCTTAAGTTATTTTTGTAGGGAAAATTTAAGATAAAAACCCATTTTGACTCCAATTTTATCCCAAAGGAAAAAGTGCACTAGTCCTTGAAACCAAAGAGGATTCGGGGAATAGGTTTTTGGTTGAACTTGGCTTCCAATTTTAACCTTGATTTAAAATGATTTTCATGAACAATTTAAAGAATGACATATAAAATGCATGAGCAAATAAATGTATAAACAATTGAAATAGAATCGAATAGAACAATTAAAGAGAGCGATAAAAGTAAATTATTACAACTCAAAACCTCGAAAATAGGGGATATCAACTCTAGCCCTTATGGGTTCTAGGTCGATCACACATTCCCCAAACAGTATATTCAACAAATAAAATTAAGCAAATAATCAAAATAAAGGAGATGGTTTTTTTTTTGGATTTGAAGCTTTCATACAGCTTGCCTGCGTATCCCGTTGAATGGGAATCAAAACCCACGCAGTTCTTCCTTCTCGCAAAGGAGGGTTGATTTTATGCCCAATTTATCATGTTTTGATTCTTTATTTTAATGCTTTAC
>CANXYC012466662.1:0-39336 GCA_948193065.1 Aleurites moluccanus | reverse complement strand
TTATTTTATAAAAAGTCTATTTTACAAAATATTAACCATTTTTACAAAATATTCTTCTTTTTTAACAAAATATTGGAGTTTTTAGTGCATTATTTTGTAAAAAGTTTATTGTATAAAATATCATCAATTTTACAAAATATTATATTTTTTTAACAAAATATTGAGATTTATAGTGTATTATTTTGTGAAAGTTTATTTTACAAAATATCACCAATTTGGAAAAATTATTACTTATTTACAAAATAATTATTGTTTGTGGTGCACTAATCAAACGATAAAATTTTTAAAATTTTCCAATAATTTTTATAATATAAGTGTTTTTAGTATTTTAATTTTGTAAATGAATGACTTTAAAAAAAATCATATATCTTTAAAAATAATTAATTTTTTTTCCAATAAATTTAGTTTTATGAAAGATTTAGAAAATATCACTAATTTTTATAAAATTTTGAAAAAATTATCACTTATTTACAAAAAAAAATTATTGTTTGTGGTGTAAATATTAATCCGTAAAATCAAATTCACATAATTTTCACTTATTTGTCACTTGTTTCTTAATTATTAAATGATAATAAATATATTTTAAATTCATTATAGTGTTTAATTTGGTTTTAATATGAAAATAAATTTTCATGAACTTTATTTTTTCTTTAATATTTTATCTCATATATATATAATTCTTAGTGAATCATACAATATTAAAACTTGTATTGTTGTTATTTTTAAAATCAAGTCATTCACATAATATAATTAAAATTTTAAAATTTTTCACTAATTTTTATAATATAAGTGTTTGTAGTATTTTAATTTTGTGAAAGAATGACTTAAAAAAAACATATATCTTTAGGAAATTTTAAATTTTATAAGCTCTAAATTTAGTTTTATGGAGGTTTTATAAAATATCACTAATTTTTAAAAAAATTTAAAAAAATTTCACTTATTTACAAAAAAAATTATTATTTTGTGGTGCAAATGTTAATCCGTAAAATCAAATTCACCTAATTTTCACTTATTTATCACTTATTTATTAATTGTTAAGTAATAATAAATATATTGTTAATTCATTATGGTGTTTAATTTAGTTTTAATGTGATAATAAATTTTCATAAACTTTATTTATTTTTTTAATCTTTTATCTCATGTATATAATCCGTAGTGAATCATACAATATTGAAACTTGTATTGTTATTATTTGTAAAATCAAGTCATTCATATAATATGATTAAATTTTTAAAATTTTTCACTAATATTTATAATATAAGTATTTGTAATGTTTTAATTTTATAAACGAATGACTTAAAAATAAATCATATATCTTTATGAAATTTTAAATTTTATAAGTTCTAAATTGAATTTTTTTTGGAGGATTTACAAAATATCACAAAACTTTTAAAACTTTTATAAATTTTTGAAAAAATTTCGTCACGAACGTGAATTTTATTTCATGGTCTTTAAGAAAGTTTTTGAGTTAATTTTAATTTTTTTTAATAATTTTTTACGGGCGTGAGAGTTATTTCACGGGTATAAATGATTATCTTTACTTTGGAGGCATGATAATTTTCTTCACCGTGGTGAACAAAGTTTCTGAATTAGTTTTAATTTGTTTCTTTACTGGGATGAAATTAATTTCACGGTGGTGAAAAAAGTTTTTGACTTAGTTTTAATTTGTTTCTTCACCGGGGTGAAATTAATTTCACCGTGGTAAAGAAAATTTCTGAGTTTGTTTTAATTTGTTTCAATAGTTTTTCACGGGTGTGATATTTATGTCATGGGCGTGAATGATTATCTTTAATTAGGGGACGTGATAGTTTTTTCACTGGGATTAAGGTAATTTTATGATGGTAGTTATATCACATACTTTTACAAAAAATTTCCATTTTTTACAAAATATTGAAATTTGTAGTGTATTATTTTGTAAATTATATGATTTAAAAAAATATCACCCAATTTTATAAAAATTTCCAACCTTTTATAACATATTGAGGTTTGCAGTGTAATATTTTATAAACTGTATGAATTATAAAATATCACTTATTTTTACAAAAAATTTAATTTTTTATAAAATATTATGGTTTGTAGTATATTATTATGTAAGTTTTATGATTTACAAAATATCACCTATTTTAACAAAAATCTTCAACCTTTTATAAGAAACTTAAAATAACAAAAACTTAGCATACAAAATTACAAAAAAAAAAAAAATACATTCATAATAGTACTATAATAGCACTTCCATTTGAAGTTTTATATGTTTATCTTGGTAAAAAACTAGTTTAGGAAGAAAGCAGTTGCGGTAAAGAAGGGTCAGAAGGAGTGCCAAGAGCAAGGTCTCTTCGAATAGCAGTGATGGATCGCTTTAACTCTGTATGATTGGTCTCAAGTGTATCCAATCTGGTAGTAACTGTATTCTCTAGTCTATCCATGAAAGTGTGCAGCCGAGTGAGTTGCTCCAACACTTTTTCCTCGAAGGAACGAGAATATGTCGCTGGCTGGGAGGTAAGTGGAGGAGTAGTGGCTGTAGTCTCTCTCTGTCGTTTGCTCTGAGATAGAACTCAAACAATAAAATTACAATCATAAAAAAATAACTCTAAATAGGAAAAGAAGAAATTAAAAATAAAACAAATCGTGATACAGGAGATTCAGAGAATCTTAACAATATAACTCCTATAAATTAAAAACCTAATTTTATAATGCAAAAACTAAACTAATTTTGAAATCTATCAAATTATTTGCATAAAAGAAATAATCAACCAACCTTAGAGAGGGAGACAACCAGTGACGCCCAACCCGCAGTAAGGAGGCGAGAGGGAGGAATGGAAAATGAGGAATGAGAATAAAAAAAGCCATAACAGATGAAGAGGGCGTGAAGAAGAAAATAAAAGAAAAAAATATTACAGACAATAGGATATAAAAATTTAAAATAAAGGTTATTAGTTTAATAAGTAATCAATTTAGAGTTTATTACAGTCAATTTAAATTTCGCTAATTTATAGTCAAGTAAGATTTACTTGAGAAAAAGTCAAGTCACTATAGCACACACCTTCTTAATAGTAATAGTATTATTTAAAAATGAGTCATTGATATGCCTTTGGATTATAACCCCTGACATCGGTGAAGAATTGGAAAAAAGTGGGAAAAGGATTGATGAATGGTCGGTGGCGCAAGTTGCGAACACAACATACAATGCACTTAACACAACTTTTTATTTCATGTTACTCTGTTGGTATAACCATTTACTTAATTTTCACATAGTCATAATATATTATTTATAGCAAAAATTTATGGACAACTCACAACCCATAACTACCAGTTTCAATTAATAAGATGATTATTTTGAACTAAAAATTCAACAAAATACCACAGGTAAGAGTACAGAGTGTGACCAAGTCTTGAAATGCTTTTATAGACTTGGGTTCTAGAGTTTCCAACTAATATAAAAAAAACAACATAAATAAGAAATATTCTCTACCACAATTCAATTCTTATCAACACATGAATACATATCTTTTTTTAGCAAATGTATTCAATTATACACCTTCTAAACTATTTCAGTTTACTTTGTACACATAATAACTGTTCAATTAGCATACTTCTAAATCAAAAAGAAATGATAATCAATCTCCATTATTATCAGTCTCATACATATGATTTACATCTTAAATAAATGCAGAACCACAAGGAACAAAAATCATTGAGGTTATAATTTTTTTCCTACACAAATCCACAAATCTACTATTTTTAAAAAATGGATACTTTATTGCAATTGTGGATAGCAAATTTAAAAATAAAAAAGTATTATTATTCTCTACAACAACTAATTAACACAACCACATTTATATCAAAGGCAGTATTAATCACATGCAAATTTCTTTGGAAATGAAAAAGCATATATTTGATTTCAAATTTTCAATTCAACTACTATAACATAATATTCTAGTAATTAGTTTATTTTGTTCCTCCGAAAAGCAACTCCTCTAATCTGACAAACCAAATACAAAAGTTAATTTTCGAATTGAGATAAAAAAAAAAAGGATAATAAAATAATAAAACAGTAGAGAGAAGTGAAAGGAATATACGTTTGGAATTTGAATGAAACGTTATTATCTAATTAAGGTTTGATAATTATTCTATTTATTTAATTTAATATTATTACAAGAATTAACAAGTCAACCACTTATTTTTATATGAATTTTGACTAGTTGATGGTGATTGTATGTCTAGTGAACGAAACCTGCACCGAAAGTCAACGGCAACAACACCTTCTAGTCAATCTGTAGAAAAGAGGAGAGACGAACGATCAAAACAGCTTGTAGCATGAACTGTAAGAGGGAGAAAATTAAAAAGGGAAAGAAAAAAAAAAAGCAAAAGATGAAGAAGGAAAACGTCAAGAGGCAAAAAAAATAAGAAAAGGGAAAGAGAAAAGAGAGGAGGAAATAGGTTAAAAACACAGTTACTAATTAAACTGATAATCAATTAAAAATTAGCTATTTTCACTTCATAATTTTCTATTCCAAACTCAAATAAATTATTCCAAACTCAAATAATGGTTATTTGAGTTTATCTCAAGTATCCATAGAACACACCCACAAATTAACAAATACACAAACTCAAATCCATTTCTCGAGATCGTCTCTGTTTTTCTAGTGCTCCACCATTCAATCAATTTTTGTTTAATCTTTAGCATCAGTATTTCATCTTTCAAATTTATACACGAACTCAAATCAAATCTAGAGTTACAAGCCAAATTTCAGTAAAACAATGAACAAAACCCCATCAACGAGCACAACAACAAATGGCAAACCGATCTAGGCAAGCAATTACACAAACGGCAACTACCAATCGATCCATGCAAGCAATTACCCAAACGGCAGAAGCAAATTTTTAGAGATTATCATGACCATCTAAACCAAACCCTAACCCTAAATCGAGCTCCAAATTAGAAGGATCCTAGTTCTTTATGGAGGAGATACGTAGATTGGCTGTACCAGCATAAGGAGTTAGGGTTGTATTTGGATGCAAGTCGGATTGATTTCACAGACGAGAGTTTTAGCCCGAGAAGGAGCCTCAATTACAGAAAGCATTTAATGATACGGATGAGCTTGGAAAAGAACGCTATTGCGAATCCAGATGAAGGGAGGATAGTTGGGCATTATTGGTTGAGGAATTCGAGTCTCGCGCCTAATTCTTTTTTGAGAACGCTGATTGACATGACGCTTGACGCCGTTTGCTAGTTCGTCGATGAAATCGTCAGTGGTAAGGTCAGTCTTGTGTTGTCAATTTTTTTTACTTTACACAGTATGTGTTCAGTGCTTTAAGAATCGATTATTTCATGTTATAGATCTGATATGTTGTTGCCATCAAGGACTCGAAGGTAGCAGAAGGTTTAGATCGGGAACGTGAAGGACAATGGGGTTTCTTTTTAGGAGTTCTGGGAATAGTGGAATCTGGTTGGGTTTGAGAGTGGGTTTGACTCGGAACCTGAGGTTGGATCTCAGGAACGGAGATTCGAAGAGGAGGAGGTGCCTTTAGTTGCATTTTGACCGACATAATATCCGGCATCTTTGTTGTTTGTTTGGGTTTTTCTTTGGGATCAGATATTTTGAATAGAGATTAGAAGAGAGGGAGAGTAACAGAGAGAGGGATTTTCATGGCGAAAAGAAACAATGATGGAATTGTAAAAGTTTTAATTGGAGAAGATTAAAGGGTTTTATTAAAAATAAATAAACAGATTATTTCTTAAAAAATAATAATAACTCAATAAATAAACAAATTAAATGACTCAGTGTGTGGCATCTCTGTGGCAGCTGACTAAGCATCAAGTGATGACATGGAAAAAGGAGAGGTTATTTGTTAGGTGATGACATGGAAGAAAGGAGAGGTTATTTGTTAGATAAGAAGAAGAAAGGAAAATGAGTGTTAATGGGTGGATGTAGATGATGAAAAAGAGAAATATTTTAAATAATAAATAAAATATTTTAGTTAAAATTTGATTTTTATATCATTTATTAATGGAAAATGAATGAAATATAGATGGAAATTGATTAATGGAAAATGAATGAAATATGGATGGAAATATCTTAGTTTAACGAAAGTAAAATATAATGACTTTATAATATAATTTTAATAATACAGAGACTTTTTAATATAATATAATAAAATATATGAGCTTTATAATAATTATCTATTTTAATAAATTGCTAATAATGTCTCGACTAGTATTTTTCTTTGTTTTTGACTATTTTTTAGGTATTTTTTGCAAGAAATTATGCAAATAAGGAAATTGGGTTGAAAACAACTTTGATGTTGGGTTTAGAACAATCTTAAAATAGCAAAGTGAGCTTAAACCTGAATTATTGAAAGAATACAGCCATAGCACACGCATGCCACCAATATAGTTGTGTCTCCAATACAGTCGTATTCCTACAAGCATAGTCGTGCTTGAAGTTCCAAGACTCCAACACACTTGTGCAGGGTCTCATACACCCATGCTAAGTCATATAACCGTGCAGCCTTTCATACGCCCATGTTATTCCATCAAATGTCCATACACACTTGTGTTGTATTCCAACACCTCGTGCAACGTTGTTTAAGCCAACTAGATATGGGCCTGCAAGTCTGTAGCACAAAAACCGTTCAGCAACCCATTGCACAATACAGTCGTGCAAGATATGGCATGCCCATGCTCAACAATTACAAGTTAGATATGCATGTATTTGGCTATGAGATGCCTAATGTAGCTATCAATTACTCAATGAATATTCAATGCAAATTACTAGATATATTTGATTTAGGGGCTTAAAAAGGCAACCAAAAATCTGAAGATTAATTTCCAGACATAAGAAGTGACTTAGAGATTTTTATTTTCTCGCCAAATAGAGATTATATAAGAGAAATAAAAATAGTGTTCAGATACACAGTAGCTCTTTTCCTCTCCCCTCTTTGATTTTTTTACTTTCTTTGCAATACAGTGTTGAGCCAATAACAAATTAGTGAATTTAGGATTATTTTCTATTGTTATTTCTTTCTCTTGTAAGGGTTATATTCTAGGTGCTCATACTTAGTGGAAGATCCATTTTTCATTTTGTAAAACTAATAATGATCTGAATTACAGTTTATTTACACATTCGTTTATGTATTTGATTAATCACAAGTTGTTTGTAGTCGCAATACGAACAAACAATTTGGAAGCATCTTGAAAATAATTCAAACTTTAATGACTTATCTGAAATAAAATTTTCTATTATGATCAAATTGAAAAAATATTAAAATTTAATAATTTATTTAATTTTTTATCCAGCATTGACTCTTTAATCATTATTAAGCAATATACAATTTTTGAATTTTACTTTTACGATACATTTGAATGTATGAATTTGTATCTAAATTTTAAAATAATTTAAAAAAATTTAAAATTTTAGATTTTAAATTTAAAAAAAAATAAAAATTTTAGGTTAAAAATATAGATATTAGATTTAAAATAACTAGATAAAAAATTATTTAAAATATCAAGATTTTAAGGATTTTAGATTTCACTAATTATCTGAATCAAATCCAAGTTCATCTAATATTAACAATCCAAATAAAAAATTTGATCTAAATTCAAATTAAAGGATCTAAATCTTTACCATCTAAATGGATCATATTCCAAACTGATTGATCTCACCAAGTGATCATAAAATCGAGCAAATAAATTTTATGTGCATAATTAAAATAATTTTTAAAAAATATATATATATTAGAGGGAAGGGCGATTTATCATTTGAGGATTTGAATCGTGAAGTCTAATATTTAGACAAACTAACCTTGATGAAGCTGATATCAGTATTCTAAGTTATCCTAGAACCATCGTGGATACAGTCTATTTGAAGTTAATAATAATATTTTCCTCCTGAAAGAGTGTAGCAGGTGCCAAAAATTGACTAAAGAGAGTATAGTAGAAGCCAAAAATTGACTATGGCAATTTGGCAACAACGAGGATTTATTTTGTTATCTTTCACACAAATTTGTATTGCCAGCTAGAAATGACACTGACCCTTCAATCATTATTAATCTACATACAATCTTTGAATTTGCTTTTAATGTATTTGTACTAAATTCCAAACTGATTGATCCCACCAAGTGATCATAAAACCGACCAAAAGTTGAAAGAGTATGTACAAAAGCAACTTTTCTGAATGGACGAGCTTGTGTTATATCATATATGTGACCCTCAAATCTGCAGAGAATATTGCATTTCAAAGGTCCATGGAAATTTGACAAGGACAGTCACTCAATATCAAAACTGAGGTAAATGAGGAAGCTGAAGCACTCCAAGTATCTGCATCATTCCCTGGTCTGCAAATCGTACATCTTCTCCTTTTTATTATTGTAGCAGATTTTTCAAATTGATCAGTTCTTGACTCAACTCAACTAAATCTTAATCTTAAAATAGTCAAGATCGGCTACACGGATCCATTGTTAGTATAGTCAAGTTACTTTGACTGTAATAATGCTTTAGTATTTTGCATTATTAAATAGATCCTTTACCTTTACTTCATCCAGCTATATGTTAGAAATTGCGTATCTTCGACTTAAATTATTGTATCAGAGTTTTAAGTTCAATTAGCAGAATTATATCAATGGCATATCACATAGTACATTGTGCACCTAAACCCAGAATTAATACTATTCTAGTATCATTCAGGTATATGTTCAAAAATATACTAGCTAAGGAAAAACTTCGATTTTGAATGCTTATTAAGATACATTAGAAGGCAAGATCACAATCATCATATTGTCTTCACCAGAGACCCCCCGTATTCACCTGAACTTCCATCTCCACTTGCTTGCCTGCAGATTGGACGTTGGTCCGAAGAATCATATCCTGCATTGGAAAAAAAAGAGCTACAACGATCTTTTTTTTTTTTTTCAAAAGTATTTTGCGTATCTTAGCGAAGTAAGATATCCTCATAACCTTCATAAGTCATATCTTCATTTCCACTGAAACTCAGGTAGTTTCCATGTTCTGAGTAAAACGACAAGTACCCAGTTCGAGTGAGAACATCAGCAGGTTCAATTTCTCCAGTAAAATTCGAGTATGATGAACTTGATGAGAACTCCTTATGCTCATTCGGTTGCCATGGCGACATTGATTTCACATACTCATATTGTTGCGAGTATTGAGATACTTGTTGATATTCCTGCAATAGATAAGCCAAAAAATTGATCTCTTCTGCCCATAATAAATTTCTTAATTGTAAATTATTAAAAAAAACTTTATTTTAATATTTCTAATGCATTTATTATTTTAATCTTTTTTTATCTTTTTAATTCTCTCACATTTTATATTTCTTAATTAATTTTTACATTTTCTAACACATTTTTAATGATGACATTATTGTCAAGTTAAGATAAAATGTATTTTGATTTAGGAAATGAGATAATTAAATTAAAACATACTAAAAAATAAATTAGAAACAAATATAATAATTATTCCATGATTTACTTTTTCCCCTAATGTTGAGAATTAGATGAAAAAGGATCAAGAAATGATCAAGAAATCTATCCTTTTTCTCCTAATGTGATACCTTTGAAGAATCAAGAATTAGCTCAGTTGAGACCCAAACTCTGGAAGGATTGTTCTCCATTGAAGGGGGCTTAAATTCTGCCATTGGCGTGACTTGGTAAGAAGAAGCAATAGGGCTTGAATGTCGACTTTTGTTATGCAGGTAACTTCCCTGAGAAGAAATGTCACCAGAGACGCTCAATTGCTCATTTAAGACTATTGTGGAAGTGAAATCTCCATTGATTGAGCTGCTAGCAATTGTCTTGGCTTTAGGCTCTACATGTGAATCACTTGCCTTGTGCCCTTGCTCATTCTTTTTAACAACACGGCACAAAGCAAAAGCTCGCTATAGAAAAGCACATAATGTCTCAGTTCACTATATCCATTTTCTAAAGTAAACTACAACAAATATTAGATTTAGGAGGACTAACTTAACATCATTTAATACTTAAAAGTTCAAATTAACAATTAACAAAATACGTATACATATAACAGCATGTAGATATTATTACTAAATGTTGACAGCATATTAAGTGTTGCTAAACATGTATTATAGTGTTGTTAAATAAGTTTATACATTACATATTATTACTTCTAACCTTAAACTACCTGAAAATTTGATGATCCTTGAGAAACATCATCACAAAGGCGATACTCATGCATTACCCAGTTAGTCCTATCCCCTAAAGGAGCTCGCCCGCGATAGAAAACAAGAGTCTTTCTATACCCAGCAACAGAATATTGACAAGCAACTTTCCTATCTTTACCAGTAGCTTTAGCCAGCTTTAGTGGCTCTATTTGTTCTTGAGCCATTCGGGTACTTTCGATCCCTTGAACAGAAGAAGAACCATTCCATGTCTTGTTTTGGAAGGAATGATTTATCTACAAAGTCACAATTTGGCATTCAGAGTTCTTCAAGTTATTAAAATAACGGAAATTTTTGGGAAGAGAAATAATGTGAATAATTAAAACAAGGAACTGTTTACAGCGAAATCCTTTTCCTTGGATTTTAACTGTTGTTGAAAAATGAAAGAAACCGGTCGAAATGGCTTTTAGAAGGAAAAAAAAAAAAGTTGAGAGCTCCCACTTTAGAAAGTATTATTGTAACGATTGTTGGGTTTATTAAATAACCCTAATTTATGTTCTAATATAAATCCTAATAGGTAAAGGACCTTTGTAGTGGGCCTAATGGGCAAGAGTCCATTAACTGGTTCAACCCTAGTGTAAACCTATATGCTAGCTGGGGGCAGCATGCTAGGTATTCCAAACTAGATACCTAGGGTGTAATGCTTCAAGCAATCGCATACATTGCTTGACCTAATAACTCTAACAAATATTTGCTAGATCCTTGTTAGATTTGTACCCTTTTTTTTTTTTATCTATTTTTTTTGTAGCTCTTGTTTTCTTTCTGTATTAGCCTATGATTTCTACTTTCCTTCGAATTCGATGGAGCTTTTTGTGCTTTTTCTGATGGAGATTTTAGAGTGTTTTTTTTTGTGTTTGTTATGAAAAATAATTTTATATCTATCTTGTTATTAGTTTGGTTTACCCGACTAAATTATATGCAATGAAATATATTAAATAATATATTATCGTATTTAATTAATTAATAAAGTACAATGTTATAAAAATTAAATTATTTGGATCATCAAATATCCGGTAAGATAAATAAATTTTAAATGAATTAAAAAAAAAAAAGAAATTATATGTGTATTTCGATTAAATCGTAACAATTATAGTTTTAACTTTTAGCAATAGGCATATAAAAAAAAAGTAGTCATTTGTAGTCCCAATAAGATAGTCAAGTAATTTTTCCAATCCCAAAAATTATATTATGGGAAATGAAGAAATAGAAAGTAGAAAACAACCCCCACAAAAATTGACAATGCAAATTATGACTAAGAAATGGAATGGAAGGGCCCTACTGTAGTCCTGTTGATTCTCGTTGTTTTGTTTGTGGGAATGGAAGGAGGTAACTGGTTCTTATAGTTATTTAGCTTTAACACGACAGAGACAGAACAAACTGACTATTTTGGTGATAACAGATAACAGTAATACTCTACAGTCAAAAGTGTGTGCAATTTACATTATAGCTCCCTTCTTCACTTTTCTTTCTTTTTCCATTTTCCTAAATTTATTAATATTGGGTTTGGGTTTCCTCATCACTAATTCATCCAAACTAATGGGCCAGCCTAATCAAAGCAGCCTATTTTTATTGGGCATATCTTGGGCCTTTTTTCTTCAAACAACCCTTAAAAACATTTGTTTTAGTTAGCAAATGATAATTAAGAGTATTAAACTCATATCTCTTTTTCTTTTTTATTTTTAACTAATTATTAAAAATATGACATTGCAATTTTTGTTTTTTACTTAACTGAGGAAGTTTAGGAGTTCTATCTTCTAACTTGTATTACATCTATCTTATTTGCCAAATAAAAAAATTACCAATTTTTTAGATTATAGAGAAATTAATAATTATTTATTCCTAAAATAATTAGCAAATTATTTAATTTTTATACTTATATTTTGATAGTGAGATTATATAATTTGACAAAAATTGATATTCAACACAATATGATTTTAATTAAAAAATTGTATAATGTGACATGCAACACAATTATATAGAGGGAATGTCCGATTCAAAACTTAAAGTATTTTTAAAATTTCAATTTAGAGATTAACTTGATTTTTATTCAATAAAGGTTTTCAACTTGAAAATTTCGTCAATTATATAATATTTTATTAAAAAAAAATTTATGGTATCATCACTTCACCTCCTAACAATAAAATTTAAAATTTAATTTAACTACAATCATAATCAACGAATACTAGTATATATATTGGCCATAATTGTTGTTAATCTTGTTTTTTTAAAATAATTAACCTTATTAATTAATATTTATTTATTGCATAATAAATTTTCATAAATATTATATTGCGCAATTGAAAAAAAGAAAAAAAGAGTTCAATCTGAGTAGCATCGCGAAGTAAATCATAACAGTAAAAGAACCTATCTTTCCTTACGCGAAACGCTACCGTCTGTCTCGTCCGTCAATTGTTTCGATTCTCTCTCTGTTTCCCTCTCCACGAGCTCGCTCTTGTTTTGGTCAATGCAAACCCTAATACTCTACTACTGAACTACAATGGCGATTGCCCTTTCACAGGTATGGATTTATTTTCTCTCTCTTTCAATTTCACCCTTCTTTCTCCCCCCTCCCTCCCCCCTGTTGTCCCATTCTTTCTGCAAATCACTGAATTTCTGTCCAATTTTATGTGTATTTGCTTCCGTTATTGCTCTCGTTATCTGCCAATGCCTCTCTTCTTCAAGTTTGGAACTTTGATTTGTTTATTTTTTATGTTTGAAACAAAAAAAGTTGGTTGCCTTACTTTGAACTTCAAATAAACTAGAATGGACGGTCCAATTACTGTTATTTTTCGCCATTGCTTGCTTTAACATTGTAATTTTTGTTACTCTTTTAGGTGGATTCTAACTTCAGGGTGCAAATTTGCTTTTATTTTGAATCTTTTTTTTTTTTTCTCATTACTGTAATTTGTTTGATCGGGCTTCACGGATTACTTGTCTCTCCTAATTGAAAAACACATTTAAAGATTACCCATTTCAATGCCAGTCATACAGAAATGTTGCTAGTAACATATGGTTACTTTACTGGAGATATTGAACTTTTGTTGATTTCAAGGAATTTTAGGGTGAACATTGTTGCGACATTGTTCACTACTTCGATCATAATGTCATCGATATCTAATTTATTTCAGATATTGGTGGTTATTTGTGACCATTGTAAGTTTGGAAATTTTTCTTTTTTGAAATTTTCTGCTTCAATTCTGTGCATGCTTGTGCCAGGCCAAAACAGCAAGCATTACTCTTTCTTCCTTTGATTATCTTATTTTACTCTGATTTAGAATTGGATTGATGGTTGTTTGGTTGTCATGTCAACTCAAAGAAATAATCCACTATAACATATTTATAAATTCCCAGAGTTAGAATGCTGGTGGTAAAATTTTGGTGCAGTTGAATAACTCTGGCAATAAAAATTTTGGCTCTTCTTTTTCCTTTTTTTTTTTGTTACTTCTTTTGAAATTGATGTCTTATTATTACTTTTTGGTTTAATTCTTTTAAAACTGATGTCTTAGTTTTAAACTGCTGATCAATCTGTTTTCTAAAAGAATTGGGACTTCAGTTTGATGTCAGACGACTCAGACCATTCAGATTATCTTTATCTTTTTATTGGTTCAACTTGAAAATGTTGGTCTTTTATAAGTAATTGGATTTGCAGCTCAATTTCAAGACATTGCAAAGACCTGGTGAGTTAAGATATAATCTATCTGATGGCTGGTAGCTTCCGCCCCCCCACCTTTTCTGGTTGTTCATGAGATATGAATGCTTTATAAATGCAGGTTGGCTTCCCTTTGAAGAATTATCTTCTGAAATCAGCTGAAGAAAGGGAAACTAATTAGGTCAAAACAAGGGAGATACACCATCCAACTTTGATGGCTTCTATGGAGCCTATAGATATTAGTTCTGATAGTGATGTGGTGATAGAAGATGATTCAGACTTTGATGCATCACCTGTAAGAAGATCTACTGATTCTAGGATTCTTCCATCTTGGGCTGACACAGCTGGCACAAGCTCTAGGAGTATGGGTCAGATTTTCGATTCTTTTCTTATTTGGTTGTTCATCCTATACTTTAACTCTTTCTTTTCTTATTTGGTTGTTCATCCAATATCTTAACTCCAACACTCCTGATGCTATTTTATTCCTACTTGGCACATGTTAGTGGCAGAACCTCACCAGTCTGAAAATTGAGTATCTAATGTATTGCTGTTTACTAATCTTGGGGCATTGAATAAATTTGCAGGTTATGGTGGGCAGGCTCAAAGTACTTACCCCAACAGGGCATATGGTTCTAATGGGAGCTCATCAAATTTAAATGACCATTCATTGATAAAACACCAGATTCCACCTAGTTTTAGTGAAGGTGCTAGAGCCTCAAATATGCTTACCACCCTAGAAGATGATTCTCCATATTTTATGGGGAATGGGAATGTGGACCAGGTTCGCACTGTTAATTCCCGAATTGCTAACATTTCTGGTTCAGATTATGAGAAACTTTCATCTCAACAGGCATTGAAAAGAACCCTTCCAGCTTATCTTCATCGATCCTCAACAGTTAGTAAATCCAACAACTTAGCAGAGAGTGCTAGTAGCAGCCAGACTCGTGATATCTATGGAAACACATACCATCTGGCAGGGTCAAGTTTAACCAATAGTAAGAACTACATGAGGGACCATTATGGAAGGGGCAATTATGAGGAAATTATGATGTATGAGAACAACGGAAGTAGGAAACTACCTCCATCTTTGATGCATGGGAAGAATATTTCCTCTGCACCATTAGGTTCAACTGACCCTGCATACCATCCAATGATTGGCGAAGAAAGAGTTGTTGGGAATGATGAGCGACTGATTTATCAAGCAGCACTGGAGGTGCTTCTTGGAGTTAACTGTTACTATGTTATTTCAGTTGTTTAAATATTATAAGCAGGCCAAAAATTTCAAATTGAAGGACCTTGATTCTTGCAGGATCTCAATCAACCAAAAGTTGAAGCTACTCTACCTGATGGTCTGTTGTCTGTGCCTCTTCTAAGACATCAGGTCTTATCATATCTATTATAATCTGTTGTCTGTTCTTTCTTTTGTTGAATATATATTTTTTTTACTAATGCAATTTATTTTGCAGAAGATTGCATTGGCATGGATGCTTCAGAAGGAAACAAGAAGTTTGCATTGTCTTGGTGGAATTCTAGCAGATGATCAGGTTACTTATTTAGAAGTCTAGTTGGTGCTTCATTGGCTTTATTTGTCTTTTGAGATTTATCTGTATTTTTCATCTAAGCACATTGTGCTTCATATTCTAGGGCCTGGGTAAAACTGTCTCAATGATTGCCCTCATACAAATGCAAAAGTCTTTGCAATCAAAACCAAAATCAGAAGACCAGCCTAATAAAAAACCTGAAGCATTGAATTTAGACGATGATGATGAAAGTGGTCGTCCTGGCTTGAATGAAGTAAAGCAGACTGGAGAATCTGATGATGTTAAACCAATCCCAGAAGTTAGTACTTCCACACGGGCAGTTAGCAGAAAGAGGCCAAGTGCTGGTACGCTGGTTGTCTGTCCTGCGAGTATTCTTCGGCAATGGGCAAGGGAATTGGAGGATAAAGTTGCTGATGAAAATAAACTCACTTTCCTGATTTATCATGGAGGCAGTCGCACAAGGGATCCAGTTGAATTGGCAAAGTATGATGTGGTTCTGACAACATATTCTATTGTAACTAATGAAGTTCCAAAGCAACCTTTAGTTGATGAGGATGAGGTAGATGAAAAGGATGGGGAGAAGCATGGACTATCTTCTGATTTTTCCATTAATAAGAAGAGGAAGAAGACAACTAATGTTTGTAAGAAGAGAAAGAAGGTTAGGAAGGGAATTGATAGTTCCTCTATTGATTATGATTGTGGTCCGCTTGCTAGAGTTGTTTGGAATAGAGTGATACTAGATGAAGCCCAAACAATAAAAAATCATCGAACTCAAGTTGCTAGAGCTTGTTGCAGCCTTCGTGCCAAAAAAAGGTGGTGCTTGTCTGGGACACCTATACAAAATGCAATTGATGATTTGTATAGCTACTTCAGGTTTCTCAGATATGATCCTTATGCTCTGTATAAATCTTTTTACTCCACAATAAAGGTTCCAATATCTAGAAATTCTTTTCATGGTTACAAAAAGCTACAAGCAGTTCTTAGGGCAATAATGCTGCGTCGTACAAAAGGTGATGGATTTTTCTCCCATTGTTTGATTGGTTTGTTGGGTTTCAATTATTTCTTTTTGCATGTTTTGAATGTTGAGCATGCCTCCTAGTGATTCTAGCTGTTGCACAGGTTCCAATTAGGTTCTTTCATTTTATTCCTATCTTGGAGTACAACTACACTTTCTATTGCTCATTTTGCATAGGTGGTGCCTCCCAGTGGTGAGTAATTTTAGGTTAGGGTATGTGTGGGAAAAAAGAAAAATTAGTCTTCAAATCATTGCAAACTAATGCCGGATGACTTGCCCCCACCCGCCCTCTCATTTTCTCCCAGGTACTTTTAGGAATTATAATGTTATATTTAGGTAGGTGTCTCTTGCAATTGCATTTAAGAATTCTGATAATACATTTTAGCATGGAAATGCTTTTTATGTTTTGGATGTATCTTTAACATTGAGGTTCTAGGACTTGTACTGGCCATGTTATTTGGTTATAGATATGAGCTTTTTGTGATAGATTTTCCTGGATTGTTGGTTGCACTTCAATATTTTAGATTATAGTTGTATCCATCTTCTTTTTTTTTTTTTGTATCGATTGTCATTTGGCAGTTGGCGTTTGAAAAATGGTACCATGGGATAGCAAATGCATTGTGTAACTTTTTACTTCCATCTCCTTTTCACAATGGAAGGTACCTCTCCCAATCAGGAGAGTATTCTATGAAGACATGAGGATCGAATGTTCATGGATCTGTATATGAAATTTAGGAAAAATTTGAACAAAAGGGTTTATGGGGCCCATGGGGTTTCATGTAGATAGGGTACATATACTATGAAAAGTTACCCATTAGATATTTGGTGTTTTACTCAGTTATAATTTTTTTGCCTCAGCCTTTTTCGTAGTTAAATCATTTAAATGGTTGGTTTGCATAATATTGTGCTGTTTTGGAGAGATTTTTCAAGCTATCAAATGTAAATGAAGAACTTGCCTGCGAATGCATGTAGAGGTTTTCTGAACCGTGTAAAGACAACCTTTTCCAGACATCAGACTTTTCAAATAGAATGACCTAGGTTTTAAGATTTGAATGTCATCTTTATAGATGGTTTTCAGATGTAAATGTCATATTTATAATGTAATTTATAAAAAGAAAGTTTGGTTACTTGTAATAAAGTTTCTTTCAAAGGGATTTTAGTTCTTTGCCAATAAAATTTCCCACCTTTATTAACTACTTTCTTCGAAACCATTTTGATGATTGATAAACTATGGCTTTATATGTGGAATTCTTGATACCTGGGTACAAATGTTTTATTTCTTTAGCTATGCTATCTAACTGAGATATTATTTTTAAAACTGTATTCAAGTTACTAAATGGGGTTGATCATCGTTAAATTATGTGATGTAGGGACATTAATTGATGGGGTGCCCATAATTAAGTTACCTCCAAAATCAATCTGCTTGACAAAGGTAGATTTCTCAACTGAGGAGCGGGCTTTCTATACCCGGTTAGAAGCTGATTCACGTTCTAAATTCAAGGTGCTTTTCATTCCATTTATATTTGTTCTTCTGACATTTATTGAATGACTGGTAATTTATTTTTTGTCTGATTAATCGGGTGCTTTGACCTCCACCAGCACATATGTTGTTGAAAAAAAGCACAATTCATGTTATTTAACCTTTTCTTTTTGTGGAAAAGTAAGAATCCATGAAGACTAGAAGTATCGGTGATGTCTTTGAGACTAAAAGTACATGTTCAAAACTACGGATGGGAGAATATTTTCAATTGAGATAGCTGATATTGATTTTTTTCCCCTTGGCTAAAATGTATTTATTTCAATATTTGTTTTTCTTAACTCAATTTGTTTTTTAATCACTATATTTATGGAGAAATAAGTTTTTAAAAAATAAACAAGTAGACCATTTTATAGAAGATTTTCGAAATCTATGGGAAATTTTTGGGTGGGAAATCGAGTACAATTTTCTATAACGTTTAGCTTCCAGGAAAATGATTTAATGCTTTCAAAATGGGAAGTCATTTTTGGAATTTCACATGTAAATCTGGAATGAGCTTCCAAGAGATTCACATAGGTGCATATCCACTATTCTACTGATCATTGCTGACTGCCTGTCTGTAGCAAAAACCATCATTGGTGCGGTTTGCATGCCTTTAGGTGCTCACAACCTCTGAACTTTGCATTTGCATGCCTTCAGGTGCTCAAAACTTCACAAGTTGCCTGTGTAATTTTCTCTCCTATTCAACCACAATGAAATACAGCCTTTATGGGTCAAACATTTTCATAATCTTAATGGAAAGAAATTGCATTTTTTCATCTATATCTCAAACAGAATAATTTCCAGTGTCACAAGCAAATCAGCAAAAACTAATTCATTTTCTTGGCAATTTCGTTCACAGAAGATATTTTCTGTTGCTGAGTTATTTTCTGCAAAAAAACTAACCCTACTTGATCGTACCTTTTTTTTTCCTGATACTTGGCACTAGAAGAAATGTTATGGCACTATACTGACATCCATTTCCTGATGATACTGATAATCAATCTATGCATATTAAAGGATGACATGCCAACTTGTAATGAACCATAAAGTGGTTGATTTTTATCATGCAGGCATATGCTGCTGCTGGCACAGTGAATCAGAACTATGCAAACATTCTATTGATGCTTTTGCGACTTCGTCAGGCTTGTGATCACCCTCTTCTTGTCAAAGGTTTTAACTCTGATTCCTTTGGAAAAGTTTCTGCAGAAATGGCAAAGAGACTCCCTAATGATATGGTGATTGATCTATTGAAATGCTTGGCAACTTCTTCTGCCATCTGCAATGTATGCAATGTGAGTGTCTTAAAATCTTGCTTTCTGAGTAACACCTTGCTTTTTTACCATAAAAGAACTGGTGTTGAATGTAATCGCTGTTGCTATGGTAGTTTTCCCCTCTTGTATATGCTATCCATTATTGCAATGGTTTCTCTGCTGTTTTTAGGTAATAAGATGTTTTTGAATGCACTATGTCATGCATTGAAATTGTTGTTTATGTGTTCTGGAAGCAATTGACAATTCTTGCATGATGCATATAAATCTGCCTGCATGATGGTTTGGTTATTTTAAGGCATATTTTAATACTCTTAGTGTATGTGGATCTTTTGCGGTTAAAAATCATTATGCTCTCTGTTTACCCTAATTTCTGGGTAGCATGCTTTTTTTTAGGGAACACTTAGATCATTAGTATGCAACAGCTGTGGTTGGATGCTTTCAATTAAGAGGTATTCTTTGCAATCAGTATGATGCTTTGTAATCACAGGGTAAACTCTTAAATGTTTTTAATTAATTACACTGACTTTAGCACTTGCTAAGTTCTAGAGCTTACATATTCTCATCTACTTCTCACATTCTTAATTGGCTTCATTTTTGGTCCTCACATTTATCCTTATACTTCGTTAGCCATGTTTTTTTTCCTAATTTGTTACTAATATAAAACTGACTTTTTTTGTTATATTGTTTCTTCAAATCTATTTCCTTGACTCCTGAATATTAGAAGTAAATTTCTATGTTGCATGAACCTGGAAACAAGACAAGGATTCAGTGGCAGATTTACTTAGCGAGAAGTGGGGTCCTCTCCACAAAATTCTCAATAAAGTATATGTTTTATATGATGTGGATCCTACTTTAACTATTGACTGGACCCACTAATTTACATATCAATAGAAAAATTAACGAAACGAGTACCTTTACACAAATAAAAGAGAAAAAAAGTTTTCTTGTTTGGCTTGTATATTATATGTACCCCACTTTATAAATTTACTGGATCCACCACTGCAAGGATTTGAGATGATTTTTTAGATAGTTTGGGCTGGCTAACACTGCAACTCTTTAAAAAATATATGCCAATAAACATATACTTGTATGAATGTAAACGAATAGAAATGGTTTTTGATATCTTAAATTGTCTCCTTCCAAGCTGTCATTTTTTAGTTAGTTACTACTATGTTAGGAACAGCTGTCTTGTCTCACTAGTGTCGTTTATATTGGCAATGTTTTCGTTGTCTAAGCAACATTTGGCAACTCAATTCCAATTTGTTGCCAATCTTTTTGGAGTTTTCAGTAGGGATCCTTTCTAGAATCTGAGCTGTCCTACTCACTGGTTACTTTGCATTCTTGGTCTATCTTTGTGTTGTATTTAATTATCTGGAGTGGGTGTCAGTATGCATACTGATAATATCTGTCTGACTATAAAGAAAGGTGTGGCATCTGATGACAACTATCTAACTTTTTAAGTACTTGATGCTATTTCAGGATCCACCTGAGGACCCTCTTGTTACCATGTGTGGCCATGTTTTCTGCTATCAGTGTGTATGTGATTACTTGACGGGTGATGAAAATACATGTCCTGCTAGCGGCTGTAAAGAACAACTTGGTTCTGATGTTGTTTTTTCTGAAGCTACTCTTAGAAGTTGTATGTCTGATAATTGTGATGCTGGTCCCAGACGTACTGAATTTGATGAAAAATCAATTGTCCTGCAGAATGATTATATCTCATCAAAAATTAGATCTGTTCTTGAGATTATCCGGTCTCATTGTGAAATAAACAGCCAAAGTCTAGAACTAAATGGTCCCACAGGATACAATGGAACTTCAACAGCTGATTCAAGCTTGACAGCTGAAGGACCAATAAAATCTATTGTTTTCTCACAGTGGACTAGCATGTTGGACTTAGTTGAGTTTTCACTGAATCAGTACTGTATACAGTACAGAAGGCTTGATGGCACAATGACTTTGAATGCAAGAGACAGGGCTGTTAAAGAATTCAACACTGATCCTGAGGTTTGGTCTTTGCATTATTCAATGCCTTGAGATTTTTTATTTCTTCGTTTTCTTCATGATACAGTTGGTAGTCAATGATAAATCTATCTTTAGTTAAAAAAAATTACTATGTCAGATATGGATGGGAGAATCCTTCTATGCCAAGTATTGATATGTTCAATTGATAACATTGTGCATGATAGACACTCGTACTGGCTTAATCTGGTTATTGCTTTGAATATCTAAATCATTGACAGCTTATTGCAGGTTACTGTGATGCTAATGTCGCTCAAGGCAGGAAATCTTGGTTTAAATATGGTTGCTGCATGTCATGTTATCCTTCTGGATCTTTGGTGGAATCCAACTACTGAAGATCAGGCTGTTGATAGAGCACATAGAATTGGTCAGACTCGTCCTGTTACTGTAACCCGACTCACTATCAAAGACACTGTGGAAGATAGAATATTGGCTCTCCAGGTGTTATTTCATGAACAATATTTCAGCCATAAGAATTTCTCTTTTCTGGAAACAAATACTAAATATATTTGGTTTGTGTCATAATATCTGTCAAGATGTGACGAATCATGATAATATTTTTCTTGGCTCCTCACCTTTATTTGCAGGAAGAGAAGAGAAAAATGGTTGCGTCTGCATTTGGTGAAGATCCAAGTGGGGGATCAGCTACTCGCCTAACGGTTGAAGATCTCAAGTATCTATTTATGGGACGCAGTGCTCCCATAGTGGAGTTAAATATGAATTTTGACCACTAAAGGAGACGGGACGGAATCAGTGACTGCTGCACTTGTAGGGCCTGCCTAGGTCATGTCCCGATTTGGAACCTTTAGAGATTGGTAAATTTTTGGGTGGTATTTGGTTCGAGTGTTTTGAGGCCCGTGAGAGGCATTTTTGTTTTCATCAAGTGCAGAGGAAAACAAGCCAAAAGCCACCTGTAAATATTCTTAATTATTATCTAGTATATATCAAAGCAATAGTTTGTAGTCTGTGTTGTGAATGTGAGAGTAACGTGCAGAATTTCATACTTGATGTTGGTGTTCGAAGATAAAAGATAAAGAATGAAAGATCTCTGTTTGGATTCGGAGTTGATGTTTATTCTGGGACAATATTACTGCGACTGAAACTGAAAGGCTTCTCTAAATTCAACTCGGAATATAGATACAACTGGGCCAAATGGGCTTGTTGTGTAGTTTCACATTGGACCAAAGGCCAGCTGATATTGCCCACATAGTCGAGGTACTGTTTCCACTTCACACTTTTTTTTACTCGTGTAAATGATAATGGAGAGAGTTGGTCTGAATTAAAATGCTACTTTACATCCTAAATATGGCCCAAATTACAGCCTAAAAATTGCCCAAAATTGGCCCAAAAACTTCTTAAACCTGGCATAAATTGCAGCCCAAGTTCGGCGTAAATTAAACTTTTGATGGCCCAAATTGCAGCCCAAAAGGCACAATAACTTCCAAAATCTGGCATAAATTACAGCCCAAATTGAGCCTAATTAGGCTTTGCTACGCCCAAATTACAAGCCCATAATGACAAAAACTTTCTAAATAATACATAAATTGGGCCTAAATTAGGCCCATTCGGCCCAAATATGGTACAATTTACAGCCCAAATTAAGGCTCAAAAGGCCCAAAAAGCACCTAAATCTGGAACAAATTACAGCCAAAATTGGGCCTAAATTAGGCTCCGTGGCCCAAATATGGCCCAAAGTGCAGCCCAAATATGGCCCAAAGCTTTTTTATTGGGCCTAAAGTAGGCTTGGTGAGGCCCAAATTACAGCCCAAATATGGCCCAAAAAGCTTCTTAATTGGGCCTGAAATGGGCTGGACGAGGCCCAAAAATAGCCCAAAAGCTTCTATAATTAGCTCGGTGAGGCCCAAATTGCAGCCCAAATATGGCCCAAAAAGCTTCTAAATTGGGCCTAAAATAGGCTCGATGAGGCCCAATTATGGCCCAAAAGCTTCATAATTGGGCCTGAAGTAGGTTCGATGAGGCCCAAATTACTGCCCTATTATGGCCCAAAAAGCTTCTTAATTGGGCCTAAAATAGGCTCGATGAGGCCGAAAAGGCCCAAAAGCTTCTTATTTCTGACATAAATTATAGCCCAAATTGGGCCTGACATAAACTAGGTACGGCCCAAATTAGAGCCCAAAATGGCTCAAAAACATCCTAAATCTGGCATAAATTACAGCCCAAATTGGGCCCAAAACTATATGTCGCCTATTAAAGTCATGAGTCATTATATACGGCGGTTTGCTTATTTTGTTTTACACGTTCGGTCCACTGGTGGACCTTCGATCCATAGCCAAGCCTTTCTTATTACATCCATTTGGGCTGGGGGTATTGAATTATCAATTAACCACCTCTTTTTTTTTTTTTTATTCAAATGGTATTTTCATAATGTTCTCAATAACCAAGGCCTTGCTTAATACGTAATGTCTTTTTTTAGTTAAATCAGAACTGCAAACATAATAATCCATTTAAAACGGCGCATCTTTACTTAAAAAAAAAGAAAAAAAAAAAGGGTGCACCTTTATGTTTCATTACAAATGGTCAGAATTAGCAATTAGTAAGTCAGGTGTTTGCTAGGATTTGAAGCAAAACGGCCTCATTGAGCAATGTATAATTTGTAAGGCTTGAAAAAAAGCTGTTAATGATTCTTCATGGGATCACCTCATTACTGAATCTTTTACAAAGGACCTACCACCAGCACTGCCACACAAAATATCAAAGAAATATTAAACAGGACATGTATAGAAGCTAAATCTATTTTCACCATGGAGGAAGAGATGAATCTATTAGCTTACAGAAATCCGCGAACTTACGTGTATTCAAGATGGATATTCATGAATCAACGGTTTTCTTTGCTTTGTGATAGTGTCACTGACCCTTCGATGAGTTGATCTTGCTCTACCTCTACTGGGTCATAAAAGTGGACCACTGTCTGCAAAATGTTAATAAGTTGAGCAGAATGACCACATCATACAATGGCTCGGTTGATCACTAGAATTTTCTAAACAAGCTAGAAAGTTCCTTTCAAGTAAATGCCCAGTGGCAAATCAAGTCCTCAGTCTAATCCGTTCCACTGTAATTTAATCCATCATTAGTAGACATTCCATAAATAATATATGGTAGCAATCAATTGGTCAAGATGATTGTTGGCCCTAGAATTGTAATAATTTGTGCATGTTTGATCACACTCATTAACCACATCAATTAATTTGTTTGTATCAGCATAAACCATGCATTGTAATTTGAATATACTAGTGTTGATGATAGCAACCATAGAAATTAGTAATGAGGACATGATCAATACCTGTAGCCAGTGTGTTGGTGGGTCCTCAGGTGCAGTGGACAGCACAAGTGCATCATTTGGATTTGTCCTTTTTTTATCCATTGGATGATTGTTTGCAAGAGTATTAATAGGAGATGTCGCAGGCCCGCTGAATTCCACATCAAAGCAAAACGCAAACCCGTGCAATGGAGCAGGAATTTATTGAAACATTAAGATCATGTGTATTGAAAAAACACTAATAGGGACAAGACTGGCTAAAGTTTGTTCAGACGTCTAAAACAAAAGCAAACATAAAAGCAATAGAGATGAGATGGTAAGTCAAATATTGTATTGAATTACTAGAATTACTAGAATATAACAGCTCAACTTTTCAACAGAGTAATTTGAACACTGCATTAGAGCAGAAAAACCAGAGAAAGTTCCCTGAATTGACCTTTCTTTGGAAAAAAAGGTTCAAGGGCTACATGCAAGCACGGTATTAAGTGTAATATTTTACTTCGATCTGATAATAGATTCTTCTGGAGGAGAATGATAAAAAAATAACAGTAGGAAAAGAAGATTTACCTCTCATCATTGATTTGAATTTATATCTTGTTGTAACAGATTCTAGCTCATGGAGTTGAATTGTGTGGCAGTCCACATGCTTAACCTGTAACCAGTAAAAAAATTATTAGTTTTGACTATAGATCATGTTTTTCAAGGAAACTCAATATACAACCTTGAGAAATGCCAAGGTTTCGAACCCACTTACACATCTCAAAACAGCGGAGACACTAGTAAACATTTGGGTCAAGGCCACATCCTTAATATTCAAACAAGTTTCTTTCAACTGATTTAATACAATAGAATGAAATGGATTAATATGAACTTTTACTATGACCAAAAAAACTACTATGATACCGACAAGGGTCGCATAGTAGTTGCTTAAGGCACCTGAGATAGGTTAGGTGAAAAGAGAAAGGGCAAGAAAAATTCAAAAGTAAGACCCAATATTCAAGATATTAACTCCATTTAACCAAATTGACCAGTGCTAACATCTCCAATGCATCAATCAGAAGTTCACAATCGAAGCACAAGGAAAGAGAACAGAAAACGGGCATAGACTTGACCAAAAACATCAATCATCTCCATCACTTGATTTAATGGCGACACTTTGGGAACTCTAAAAAACATTTTAACAATGACAAGTATGATCCATAACATTATTTTCAAATATTATAACAAATGTAAATACATAACATTTTTAAGGATAAATATAAGTTACATCAAAGACAAAAGTCTACTCTTATCTAGGTTAGACAATTTTCAGTATAGTTGTTAAGAGAGAGAGATAGAGAAACAAAGGAGCCAAGCAAGAGGACCCAAACCTAATGGATTAGTTCAGTATAAAATTTTTTCTCCTCACTTCCCATAGGCCAATTATGAAGCACCAAAAAGCAGGAATAGGTCTTAAATTATCTCAGGTCTTAAATATATTCTCTGCAGAAATCACAGACTTCAAGTGAAAGAATTTTCCACATAGGAACAGATGCATATTCATCTCTTAAAAATCTGCTTCATCAAAGTTTTAGATTCAACATATTTTAGTTCATTATAGGTACCCCCTCTTCCTCTCTCTTTAACACACACATACATATATGTGTGCATGCAGGCAAACAGTGAGTCAGGCATGTTTAATTGGAACAGCATCATAATGGGCAGTAGGAAGCTTGATATTTAAAAACTTTGAAAATAGGTGTCATATGTAACAAACCACAATGGAGAAGTGCACCGTTAATGCTTATCAACTAGCATAAATACTTGAGCAGACTCGCCACATGTGGCCATTTCAAAAACATTCTCACCCGATATTGTGTCCACAGATGGTTCTTCAAATGCACACTGTTTTGCTAATGGCATCATAGAAAACACTGCAACCATGAACAATAGAACAAACTCCTCAGTAGTTAGCATATCAAGTCTGCATCTAGACATTTAAACGCAAAAAAGAAATGCAAAATAGTTTCATGATACTTGAGAATTTCATATATTCTGATACTCACTATCAATCCCATAAACGTTGCGCCAAAAACCGATACTTTCACTGTATCTGTCAGGATGTGTTACAGGGGCCATGTACAATTGCAGGCAGTAATTGTTGGAAATCAGCATCAAATACAATATTAGTGCTAGATTCAACATGTTAAAAGCAGCATTCCTCCCATGTGGGCTTTGGCGCACATTTAAATTACTATAAACTAATCTTGCCGTAGAAAAACTTGGTTTGACTGCCAAACAATACCAATTGGAAGTAGAATAAAAGAAATACATCTCCACAATACATTTAAGAGATCAGATTCACCAGCCAAGTATGAAAGAAAATTTACCGTTGCATTTGACGGAAGAATAATGCCTCCAAGTTTTAGCCAACGATCCGTGGCAGTAATAACACTTCCCAGCATGCTCTACAATTTAGGAAAAAGAAATCCTCAAAAGTAATAATAATAATAATAATAATAATAATATTATTATTAAATTATCAAAAAGTTGGATATTACAATTACATGCGCAAGGCTTAACCTACTGCAATAGTGGTTATAGAGATAGGCAAAACTAAAGCAATTTTGGTAATCACTTCGTACAAAAGCATATAGCCCATCCACTCTGAAATTATAACATCAACTTCCTCATCAATTTCAACATCCTGCAGAAATTACTTATAGAGTTATTCAACTGAATTATGGAAGCAAATAAATTAGTTCCAGAAAAGAAAAGCATTTCAGTTGACAGTAGCTCTCCTCCAATATTTATATAGGGGTTTCCTCATCAGATCTTTTCTTTTCCTGGTACAAGAGAGGTTATGGCTCAAACCCAAGACATCTATCCAAAACCTACCCCCCACTAATCCCCTTCTAATCCAGGCACAAGGGAAATTTTGACTTTGAACAGTATAGTTCCTCACAATTCACATGCACATCTTCACAAAATGTTTGTGCATCAACTAACGCACGCATTTTGAACAATGGCCTAGCTTACCAAGTTAATCAAACATTCCAGGAACACCAAAAATAAAACCCTGAAGCAGTTGGATACAGAGGTGCAGACTTTCACCACAACATGGTACATACATAAGTCTGCCCATTGCCTTTGCAGTTTATCGCACTCCACCAATTACACAGCGCCAACTGAACTACACCAGGCTTTCCAATGACTGTGTCCTTATATCTACCACTCTTCATTAACTGAAGAATGTGAATAAACAAGCAAGTTGTACAAAAAGCAAGGTAGTTAAAAGCGCAAGGCGCACTCAAGGCGGTAGGTCCTCTTATGGCTTGAAGCGCAAGGCGCAACAAAGGCACTCACCCGAGCGAAGCAAGGCGCCGGTTTCTAAAAAAATCCAATAATACCTAATAAATTGTTAAAAACAGTAACATAACACCTATATAAGCATATTCTATATCTTTAAGACAATGAAGAGATTTTTAACACATCTAAGCCCAAAACAAAAACTATAAAGCAAATAATTGACAAGTTTGAATAAAAAAAAAGCATTAAAACTAATTATAAAGATTATCCGCATAAAATTGTCCTCAAGCTCTGTATATCCTAAACTCAGCATAATTGGCAGAAAACACCCTCTAAACTTAGTAAAAAAAGCTCTAGAACTCAGCAAAAAATATCCCTAAAATCCATCACTAGAATGAAGATTCAAATTAATGTGTACTATAAAATTAGGAAAAAAGAAATAATAAAAAAAACTGAAGATAGAGAAAGAAGATATGAAGAGATTAAAAAAAAGAAAATTTGTTAACAGAAAAGAAAATTAGGAAAAATAAATAAAAAAAAAAAACAGAAGATGCAGTAGAAGAAACGCAAAAGAGAGGGATGTAGCCGAAAAATTTGTATTTGATTAGACTTCTCTATCACTTTTTTTAGCTAAGAGATAAAAACTCTATAAGATATGCACTAATAAAAGCCTAAAATAAATACTAACACGTCTTTTAGACTCCCTATAGGAAAAAATAATTAAAAAGTACTAAATTGTCCTTATTTATTAAGTAAAAATAAAAGAAAAGAATTGCACTTTTAGGTAAAAAAAAAAAATCAGAACACCGCACCTCTTGCCTACTTTAAAATCTTTTCTTAAGCGCAAAATGCGCGCGTCTAGTGTCTAGTTAAACGCGCCTCGCCTAGATGTTCTAGAAGCACAAACCTTAATCCTCGCCTTGCCTTAGTGCCTAGGCATGAACCTTGTGTGCCTTTGACTACACTGACAAAAAGAGAGGCATTTAGATCCAATACATTAATCTTAATCTTTGCCTTTATCTATGCAAGTACCATTGCTTATTTATGCAAGTACCATTGCTTATTTTCTTAACCTCACCAAGAGAAATGTATAGAATCCCCAAATGCAACATCTCAAAAACAATAAATTTGATTTAAACATGAAAATGAATTAAAGTCATTCCAAAACTCTCAAACTTATGGCTTTAATGCAATTAATTTAAGATCAAAGAAAATTTAGAAATGAATAGCCAGGCAGCCCTTTCAAAGCAGAGGCAATAAATCACCCAGCATAGATAAGCATACCTCAACTCAACTAAGTAAAACAATGATCTTGTGAGCTAAATTATTCGCCTTCACAACATCATTTGCCTGCTTAAACAAATAGCAAGATCAATTCAAACCCAAACCTTCACCCTGATTTTCATCAGAAGTTTGAAATTACATAGCGAAATTGAGTTGTGTGAAAGTGAGGCCTACTATTTTCCAGCTATGCCAAGTTATTGAGGGTGTTATATATTTACTCTAAAAAGAATTAATGAAACAAAAATCCAGATTGGTTACGAAGACTAGACTATTAGCTGAATTTCTCCTGCGAATGTATTCACAGAGAAACCATGGCATAATTTATAGGGTAGAAAATGAGGTCAACGGTTCCTCTTCTTATAGTCATCAGTTTCATGGGAAATAAGTAAAGGAACTTTTGGCACAAAGCCTCTCTCAGAAAAACATACAACTTTCATGCCATTAGTCCAGCCTTCCACAACATGACAAGAGCAAATATCCCAATCAATGGGGTAAGTTATTAAGTTTAAAAAGTTGAGAATTTCAAAAGAGAAGAATAAATTGAAAGGTAAAAACTAAGAAAAGGGAAAGGCGATATCACTTTCAAAACTAACACTCCAATAGATTGCAATGTCAGCTAGAAATATTAACAAAATAGTTTGGACTCCCCTAAGTTTCTCTCTATTAATTGCAATAATGCACTTGGTAAACTCTGTTGAGAGATTTATGAAGGACATTGGATTATAAATTTCCTTTTTGTAAAATATGATATGTAGGCAACTCATCTCATGATGTAGTAATTTGTATCATCTTTTCTCCCCGTCCTCTTCATAACAGTACAAACAAATGAGATTGTCTTTTCATATTCTTAGGCAGATGCAACCGTCTTTTCTTCTCTAATAGCCTTAAAATTTTCTATAAAATGTGTCCATGTGCCAATTCTTTCATAAGAGGGGAAAAAAGTGTTTATAACTCATCTTTGAGACACAACATTTAGCAACCGAATAATTAAAACAGAATAGGGCAAATGCCAACCAAGAAAATGAAAACTACAAGTACCTGAACAACAATATCACTTGCATTCACTGCATATAAAAGATATCATTTCAAACATTGTGAGCATGTAAATTGAAAAGCATAGAAATAAAAATACAAGTTATAAAAGAAAACAATAAGAAGAAAAGGAAATAGTCAAACTTATGAATGTAAAGAAAGCATCAAAGGTTCTTTCTTCTTCTTCCCCTTTTTAACTTTCACATATAAGGAAAGAAGAAAAGGAAATAGTCGAACTTATGCATGTAAAGAAAGAATTAAAGGTTCTTTCTTCCTCTTCCACTTTTCATAACAGAGAAAGAATAAAATGAAATGGTAGACATATTAGGCCTTAGGTTACTCAAAATAGGGCAGTGCTCCACATCCCAGGAATCCCCCACTCCAACCCTGATGTAATGGGTTCAGACTTGGGATCTTCAAGTCTTAATCCCCAGGGTGCTCTCTAGCATGAAAAAGTTTCTTTCTTTAGACAAAATAAAATGCACCAAAAACTAGTTAGCATTGGCTAATTTCCAGTGGCATGACCTGTAATGCTCCAGGAAAAATATATTTTATCCATGGAATACATAACAAAATTTGTTGAATATGATAATATATAACCTTCTAAAAATACCAGACCCAAGATATCTTACCCATTTTGCACCAGCCTGAGCACAAAATATAGAAAGAATTCCTGTGCCACAACCAACATCCACGACGACCTGAACACATGCACATATGTAAGCATGAGGATTCCATCTACTGAAAAGTTTTTTGCCTAAATAATTCTTAGAATTCGGCTGAGAATTAATGTCCAAGAGAAGAAAAAAAATTGAAGCACCATGGTGATGTTTTCATGTATTTAAACTTTTGATTTTTTTGGGGTTAAATTTAAGAGCAATTCAATCAGCTTTGTGATACTAGCATCATAGTGTTTATGTGGATTTAATAAGCAATCCAACATAAGATTTTTTATCAATAAAAATATATAAAAAAAAAAAGATCACAGAGCATTTCCTGACTAAAATTTCAACAACAATGATATTACTTTGCCTTCCATGAAACTCTGATATTGCATGATTACGGCCCTGTAAGTCTCTGTTCGCACACGATCCTGCATAGATAAAAATTAGATGTTCTCAAGTTAGTCAATGAGATACTGTGATGACCAAAAGAAAACCAATGAAGGAAGCAAGTTCCCAAAAGTTAAAAACCAACAAATTTCTTCATAGAGAGTGTCAAAACTTTCACAAACCAATAGGCATCCCTCTTGCCTCACCTATTTTGCATTTTATTTATCCTTGTATTCCCTTACATTGAACAAAGTCTTAGACCACCACAGCAGATGAGGAACGTGACCAAATGCCTATTATTAATATTATGAAGTATTAATCACTGAAAGACATATTTTCCTAGGAGCTGCAAATTCATTCCTCATTTTTATTGGTTATTCATTTATCATTTACACTAACTATTAACAAGAGACTGATTCTAAAAAGAAAATAAAAAGGGGGAAAAATGCTAGTTACTGACATTTATAAAAGTGAGATGAATTCATAAACAGGAAATAAAAATAAGAAAGAAGCAATAACAAATATTGCAAATGAAACAAACGCAAAACTGAAATTCCAAATTCTTCAGTCACCAAAAAGTAAACTTGCAGGAGAAGCTTACAAAAGCTTATCAAATGCATGAATTTAGAAGTAGTGTATATGCAGGGGGGGAGAAGAGGTATAACTTAATCATTTCTTCATGTATACCAACGTGCGCGTATGAATGAAAATATGCCATGTCGAAATTAGTACAAGGAGTAACGTTCTGCTCACTCTCCGACGGTTGTTGCTCCGTGGAAACCCTAAACCCATTTCTGAATTCGCGTGAGCGACCAACACGTATCCCTCTTCTCACTCGCTCCCGGTGAGTAGGCACAACTCGATGCGGCTGGTTGTGGTAGCCATTACTGTAACTAGAACTCGAATACATATTGTTTGCTTCAGAAGCAGTCTTCCAAACTCTGCGAGAGGAAGACAACCACCTCACTGTCACCTCCCTACGGTGGCGTTTTGTTTATGCTGCCTCCTGTTTACCCCATCCCTTTTGACAATGACGTGCTTCGATAATCTGCAAACCCACCAGAATAGGGTTTTCTTTTACAGAACGAATTGCATTTATTTATTTTTCCAAAGATAGTAAAGAGAAATCGACAATTACAAATGAGAATTAGGTCCAGCAATAATCTTATTTTTGGAGCCATTTTTTAAGATTTAAAGGATTATCAGACAAATAATCATCACATAGAATCTTCCTAACTCTAAGATGAACTGCCCAATTAACCAGCCTACGACATATATAAAACGGCAAGAATTAGACGAATTGCATTTATTTATTCAAATTAACATTTTTTTTTTATTAATGATCTTTTTTCCTTGCGCAAAAAACAAACTTCTTTTTTAAAAAATATAAAAAGAAATGCTAGCAAATAGGTGGAAAAATGAATTTCTTATTGTTTTATGAAAATTAATTTTAAAGAAATGTATTTAATTAAAATTTTAAAGATATTTGCTTTTTTCACAAAATTATTTGATAAACTAGTTTAAGCATCTCAATTTATATTCCCTAATTAAAAAAAGTGCCACATATCATCCAATTAGATAAGCATTAGCTAAACAAGTTGCTATCATCAAAATTAAAAACTGAATCAATTAATCTTGAGAATATATCCTATAAACAAAGTATAAAACTGTATTACCATTAACATAAAATCTTTTCAAAAACAGTTTGAAACTGATTTACATTTTATTTTTTACTTTAAGATATTAACATCATACTTGAATTTGAAGGTTTACTTGCTCTTCAACGTACTACTACCACATGAAAAATTGATTGCTCTTCAGCAAAATCATTGAGAATTCTAAAATTATTATCACTAAAATATGAAAATTCTATATTAATGTTCCCATACCTCCACAAATCCATTTATCAGTCTTTTTCTTTTCATGCTTTTACACCTTGAAAAAATAAAGTGAAATCTTCTTGCGGAATGTCTGCTGGCTGAAATTTTAAGGAAAAATAAAAGAAATTTTTTGAATTTTTTTTTTTATATATTTATTTTTATAAATTTTATAAAAATTATAATTGAATATCTTAATTTCTATAAACTTTTTAGAAATCATTATTGAATACCCCTTTGTCCTTTTTAAAGTTTTTAAAAATTATTATTATAGATTTATCCAAATCTTTAATTCATTTCATCTAACGTACCCTTTAAATTTACTTTTATATTTAGTTATTATTGAATAACAAGTTATGAAATATATGATAAAAATATGTGTGTGATTTTAAAAAATTTATTATTAAAAAATAAATAAAAGGATAATAAACATAAGCAAAATTATATATATATATATATATAAATAATAATTATAATTCTTTAATTTCTCTATTTAAAATTTATCTTATATATCATTATTAAAATATAAATATATTAAAAAATTATAAAGATTATGTATAAGTAATAATAATTATATTTAATAATAGTATTTTATTATATAATATTAATATAATGCCATATTAAATAACAATTTATTGATTTTTTTATTATTAATTGATATTAATTAATTTGAAATCAAATTATAAAATTGATGATAAGATGTGACGGAAATTTGCTTTTAATTTTAAGATTACATATATATATATATATGTATTAATTTTATACAGATAATTCCATAATAAAAATTGAGCAAGTTATCATTAGTTAGTAACTCAATAATCAAATACATGCTTTATAATTTATGAGAATAGATATTTAATTTTCTATGTAAAAAAAAAATTATTAATTTCCTAGTTATCAGTATTTTAAATTTAGAAATAAATTTTCACTTTTTTATATTTTTATTATTTATTTATAAAAAATTATCATACTATTTTTCTTTTCTTTTGGAAAATACTATATAAATAAGTTTTTTACGTGAAAATCTAAACTTCCTCCTTTAATAATCTTAGATGCAAAAATAATAATAATATTTATTTATTTCAATAATATTTTTTTTTATTTAACGGTTAAATGATTTTATAGGCCAGTAAAAAAAACATGCGTATTTATATATATACAAAAGGATTTTAAAAAATTATATAATAATAACAATATTAAAGGTGGACCCCGCAAAGTAGGTCACTTAAAACCCTTTCTTAAACCCCATAATATGAGAGTCCCCGAAAAGAAACGCAACCAACTCTTGCCTCTTTCTCCATCTCGGGCTCCGCATCTCACTTCTCTGTGCTCCTCTGATTCATCGAATTGAAGCTACAGAAACTGCAATGGCGGGGATAGTACCTCCAGGTACCACTTTGTTAGGAGAGGCAGCTGCGGCCTCAGCCAAGAAGATCAATGAATTAGAGAAGAAAGTCGATTACATGAATCTTCCTTGCCCTATTCCCTACGAAGAAATCCATCGAGAAGCTCTTAGTTCAGTTCCTAATCCCTCTATTTCTTTTTATTTTATTATTTTTTAATTATCTCTTTTCTTTTAGGTTATTTAATCAATATGCCTCTTTTTAATCAATCCTTTATTGTGTACTGTACTTTTCCTTTTTTTACTATACTGATTTTCGATCTGTCCATTTTATTGTTTATATGTGATTTTTCTGACTGTTGACTGACATTGGATATTTGTTTATAGAAGCTAAACTGACTGCGAAACCTTAATTTGCTCTAATTAGTAAATTTTATATTGTTTTAGGATTTCTTTTGCCTTTGTTGCTTATTCATAGTTTTTCATGCAATTATTAGTTGTTCTAAAGTTAAGAATAAAGAAAGAACTTTGGGGATGTCATATTTTATGGCTTTAAGGCATCCGAATTTTTGTTGTCATACTTGAGTATTTCCAAAAGTAAAAAAAAAAAATAAAAATTGGTTTCTCTCTCCAATCTTGTGATGCTTCTCATTTGGATCTTTCAGTCCATCAAAAAAGATCCAAATGAGAGGCATTGAAAATATTGTCTGCCTATGTTTTTCATTTATGGTTATATCAATCCTAGGCTGATCTGTTATCAAAATGCTCGAAGTAGTTGAATGTGAGCACTAAATTGTTCAGCTGACGCAATGCAAGTGCTTCACTGTTAGTTATTTTACCATATTACAGCTACTATAAAGCAATTGTAGAAACTCACATATTTTCACTGGATGTATAAAAGAATTTAGAACTGAAAAGTTTGCCCCCTTCTAAATGTTGATCTTTTGAGTTTGTTGAATATGTTTTTGCAGTGTCTTTAAAGCCAGAGCTTTTTGAGGGGATGCGCTTTGATTTTACCAAAGGACTCAATCAGAAATTCTCTCTCAGCCACAGGTCGCTTTGCTTCTTTTATCTTTAGATGCTTTTCAATATCTCATTGCATTTCTCTCACAATTTCTCATGGATTTTTGGTGTAATGACTTATTATCTATCTCACAGTGTGTTTATGGGACCTATGGAACTTCCTTCTCAGTCTACGGAAACCATCAAAATTCCTACTGCTCATTATGAGTTTGGTGCTAACTATATAGATCCTAAGGTAAATCTGTATATCCTATTTACCTTTTCAGAATCCTCTTACTAATAAATACTTTGGACTTGTTGTATATTCATTCTTTCCAATGAAAATAGTAAGATTCTGAAGGTTTGTCTGTAGTTAATGCTTTTTGGAAGGGTTTTGACGGATGGGAGACTAAATGCTAGAGTGAAGTGTGATTTGACTGACGATCTTACTCTGAAGGCTAATGCTCAGGTTCAGTATAAGTTTATTTCATTTGTTTTTGGAATCATTTCCTCATCCTGCAGACCCTCCTCCTTTTTTATTTGGTTGGGATGTAGGGAGGTTATGTTTAAGCAACCTAAACTTTGTTTTGTTCTTCCCACCCAGCTTACAAGTGAGCCCCATATGTCACATGCCATGTTCAACTTTGATTACAAGGTTAATCCTCCTATCTTTTGCCGTCTTTTGGTGGATTTATTTGGTTACATAGGTAATATATGTAATTGTTGTAAAAAAGGAGTAAATTTATCATGTCCATAGAAAATTAATGTAGTCTTATTTGACTTAAGTACTTAGATGTTGATCATATCTTTGGGCCTCTTTTTTTGGCATTCATTCACAAGTATTAAAAGAATATAATCTTAGGATTAATCAGATGAAATCTCTAATAATTTGGGTACTCATATTTAGGAACATTTGTTCATTCTCATTCTCTATTATTATTATTTTTTAATGTTTCTATTCCAACTTTCATTTCTATTGCACAGGGTAAAGACTACAGGACACAGCTTCAACTAGGAAATGGTGCCTTATTTGGAGCTAGTTACATTCAGGTAAATGATCTGATTCAAGCAGTGCAGATGCTGTGATAGTTTATTTATAATAATGCAAAGGTCAGGCTTGAAGAATGGAATAGGATATATGTGTCTTGCTTGGCATCAAACTGGTAAATCATTTGGAAGATTGCATTATACTTTCCATGGTAGGAATCAATATTGAAATTATAAGTAAAACCGGAAAAAAAGGAAACAATACTCAAATATGGGCCAACTGAAAATTAACCAGCCAAAGGTCCTTGAAAGAAGTTCCAATTGGTGGAAGATAAATCAGGAAAACTTGATTATAAATTTGTTGCACTCTTACAATAAAGAGTTCCCTTTTTCAGTAAGTACTTCCAAAAACACTCTTTTTTCCTTTCCAACTTTTTGAAAGGATTTTCTTTGCCACATTGAACCTGAGGAAGAAGAGATGTGTTTTAAGGGCTTTTCTTGGTTTATAGGATTCTCCAATGTGTAGAGAAAAAATGGACTGAATATTACATATTGGCCCTTGACAATGACACCCAATGTTCGATTACTTTGTTGAGGTCTATCTTCTTTTTTCTCTGTTTTTTTATAATAGAAATTATCTTTGGATAGTCCATTTAAAGTTGCCAATAGCCATGTAATCAAACCCTTATAATCCTTAATTGTTCTGGTAATCTGCTTATGAAGAATGTACAAGTTTGTGATTCCTTTTGATAACATGATCTATAATTTTATTTAACTCCCACGTATTCAGTACAGCTTGTTTATCTTAAATTGTCTCTTCCATTCCATTGTCTGTGGGTGTGCTGCTGCTGCTTCTTTTCTTCCCCTCCTCGTTCTATCTCTTAATGTTAATATTCTTTTTATTGAATATTCATATTGATGCAGAGTGTGACCCCTCATTTTTCTTTGGGTGGTGAAGTATTTTGGGCCGGACAACATAGAAAGTCTGGTGTTGGATATGCTGGTCGTTACGAGACAGATAAGATGGTATTTCAGCTTTACTTTAATCCTTTATTACTTGTCTATGCAATATGATGTACCATTAGCATGTGCCTATGCAATATTTTCTTCCATCCAATACAATATAAGATGCCTTAGCTCTTGTTTCTCACATTGTTGGTCAATGGGCATCACTATTTTCCTACCTCTGAATGCTGAAGAGAGGCATTAAATGGATCAATAAACTCAGAGTCATTGAACACGTATATTGTTTTACAATTCCTGAATATGCATGGATCAATTAAATCATTGGATTGGTAATGTGTGCAGAGAGGAAATTAAGTATTGAACTGGGGTCTGATTTTAAAAAACATAAATTGTCAGAGGTTGACCAGGGATTCCATAACGTGGAAAATCTGTACTTTAATGTTTATGTCTCTGGTTCATGTGTCTAAAATCACTGTGGTTGTGAAATTTGACTAATTAGAGAGCATAATTAATTAATTTCTGTTTGGGTCATCTTTTGCAAGTTTACATACCCTGTGAATATGTCCTATTTCATAGATTGTCAAAAATTCACTCTCTGCAATTAATCTCAGTTAATGGGCCCGAAACAGGCATGTGCTCATGTGCTTACAAAGCAAACCTATTTCAGTGAGTGGAAGAAGTTTTCTTTTACTTTGCACAAATGCATCTTGCTTTGACTAACCCAAATTACCATGTTACTTACAGGTTGCAACAGGGCAAGTTGCTAGCACTGGAATGGTTGCTTTGAGTTATGTCCAGAAGATCTCCGAGAAGGTAGTGAAGTTTCTTGAGGAAACTCTACTTTGTTATTTAACCATAATGCTTACTGTACTCAGTTTTATCAAGGTTTCACTAGCAACTGACTTCATGTACAACTACATGTCAAGAGATGTGACAGCAAGTGTGGGTTACGATTACATCCTTAGGCAAGTAAGTGACACAATTTTAAAGTTTTTATTGTTTTATGAAATATTTATTTTATCAAATGGGTATTTCATATTAGAATTCTTCTAAAATTCTTCTCGTATGATGTTCATATCATTGTTAGAACAGTAAGATATGAAAAGCATTGTAACATAGATTTTGGAAATCCTATATTCGGGCCCAGTGAAATTTCATTGCTTGATATGCCAATTATAAAATTAGTGCACCGTATCTACTAGTATTTGTTAGTGTCAGGTTGATGACTCCAAATACTCCTATTCCCTGGACCATAAACCACTTTACCCTCTACGTGCAATGTCTGAAGAGCTATGTTAAACTTGTGCTTGTAGATCTGTTACAAGGGTTTGACACTTTGACTCTATCTCTCCTCTAGATACAATGGTTATGAGTGTGGATGACAATATTGAAACTTTCATCCTACTGCTTCTCACTTCTCCTGTATTCAAAGTCATTAAATCTAAAAGCTTGATAGTAAGGGTGGAGCTGCAGAGGCTCACTTTGTTCAAAAGAGAAATTACATTGAGTGAGTGAGAACTACTTTAGAGAGAAAACACAAGGGTTGGTTTTGACTCTATCTCTCCTCTAGATACAATGGTTATGAGTGTGGATGACAATATTGAAACTTTCATCCTACTGCTTCTCTCCTGTATTCAAAGTCATTAAATCTAAAAGCTTGATAGGAAGGGTGGAGCTGCAGAGGCTCACTTTGTTCAAGAGAGAAATTACATTGAGTGAGTTTAGAGAGAAAACACAAGGGTTGGTCAGAGAGAGAGAGAGAGAGAGAGAAATTACATTGAGTGAGTTTAGAGAGAAAACACAAGGGTTGGTCAGAGAGAGAGAGAGAGAGATTGAGAAATTACATTGAGTGAGTTTAGAGAGAAAACACAAGGGTTGGTCAGAGAGAGAGAGAGAGAGAGAAATTACATTGAGTGAGTTTAGAGAGAAAACACAAGGGTTGGTCAGAGAGAGAGAGAGAGAGAGAGAGAGAGAGAGAGCAGAGACTCACTTTGTTCAAGAGAGAAATTAAATTGAGTGAGT
>CANXYC012466338.1:0-12003 GCA_948193065.1 Aleurites moluccanus | reverse complement strand
ACCTTGAATTTTCATTTATTTACAAAAATGTCATTACTTACTTTTTCAGTGTTCCTAAATGATTTTCACTTCTTTCTTTTTACCAAAATTACACATAAATTATGGTCATGTTTTACCCCCAGATCAACTTCAGAAATTCTTTCATTGATTGGACTGCTCATTTCTCAGCAATGTTCCCGACACCGTCAGTTTTCGGAAAAGTTTCAACTTCGCTTTCTAACTGTGTCTCTAAAATTATTTTCCACCATTTCAAGACTAATGGACCATATACTGAGAATTAATTCATACATACATGTTATAATTTTCTAGGGTATTACATTCTACCCCCTATAAATAAATTTGTCATCGAATTTAAATAAAACATACCTCAGTGCTGAAACAGGGATGGATATCTACTCCTCATCCCCTGCTCGCTCTCCCAAGTGCACTCTTCCATCGTCTGGTTCCTCCATAGAACTTTTACCATCGGGATCTCTTTGTTTCGAAGTTTTCTGACCTGTCGATTAACAATCTCCATAGGTAGCTCCTCATAAGACAAATCCTTACTGAGATCCATATCCTGAACCTCCAAAATGTGCGATGGATCAGACACTTACTTTCGCAGCATAGATATATGGAAGACTGGATGTACATGGCTCATACTAGGTGGAAGTGACAATCTATAGGCCACACTACTAATCCTCTTAAGTATCTCAAAAGGGCCTATAAATCGTGGTGATAGCTTGCCCCTCTTCCCAAATCTCATAACTCCCCTCATCGGTGAGACCTTTAGGAAGACATGATCACCAACTGAAAACTGTACATCCTTCCTCTTCGGATCAGCATAACTCTTATGCCTACTGAAGGCAGTCCTCATCCGCTCTCTGATCATAGGAACCTTCTCCATAGTCTCTCTAATCAATTCTAGTCCCTCTAGCTACTTCTCTCCCGGCTCCACCTAACACACTGGTGATCTGCATTTTCTACCATATAGTGCTTCAAATGGAGCCATACTAATAGAAGAGTGATAGCTATTGTTGTAGGACTACTCTATCAATGACAGATAATAATCCCAGTTACCCTTGAAATCTAGAACATATAACCTGAGCATATCCTCCAAAGTCTGGATCGTCCTCTCCGACTGCCCATCAATCTGTAGATGAAAAGCAGTACTGAACCGTAACTGAGTACCCATAGCCTCCTAAAATTTTTGCCAAAACCAAGATGTGAACTGTGTACCCCTGTCAGATATGATTACCAAAGGAACTCCATGAAGACGCACAATCTTATCCACATATAATTGTGCGTACTGAGCTGCTGTATAGCTGGTCTTAACTTCCAGAAAATGTGCAGACTTCGTCAACCGATCAACAATCGCGCATATAGAATCATATCCCCTCGAAGTCCATGGTAGACCAACTATAAAATCCATGGTAACCTGTTCCCATTTTCACTCTAGCAGCTCTATCTCCTGAAGTAGCCCTGATGGCTTATGATGCTCGAACTTAACCTGCTGACAGGCTAAGCACTTAGACACAAACTGAGCTACGTCTTTCTTCATCCCTGGCCACCAATATGCATCCCTCAAATCATGGTACATCTTGGTAATCCCTGTATGTACACTATATGCAGAGTAGTGAGCCTCTCTCATAATCTGATCTCATATCCCATCAAAGTCAGGTACACATAGGCATTTCCCACATCTCAGTATCCCATCCTCCACTGTAAACTCTGTTATCCGACCACTCTGAACCTTTCCCTTTAGCTTCAGAAGATAAGGATATTTGTCCTAAGCCACTTTAATATCATGTAGCAACAATGACTTCGCCCAAAATCGAGCTATCAAAGCCTAGTTCCGATCCTGGGAACCCAAATCCAACTCTACCCCTAAATCTGCCAACTGTCTCAAATCTCTGATCAATGGCCTCCTGCCAATCACAATATGAGCAAGACTACCCATCGATTTCCTACTCAAAGCATCCGCCACTACATTGGCCTTCCCTGGGTGATAGAGATTCTCGCAGTCATAATCCTTTAGAAGCTCTACCCATCTGCGCTGCCTCAGATTTAGATCCTTATACTGAAATATATACTGTAGACTCTTATGATCAGTATATATCTCGCATTCGACCCATATAGATAATGTCTCCAAATCTTCAAGGCAAAAATAACTGCTTCCATCTCCAAATCATAAATCGGATAATTTACTTCATGCTTCTTAAATTGACGAGAAGCATAAGTAATTACCCTACCCATCTGCATCAGTACACACCCTAGGCCAATCCGTGAAGCATCACAATACACTGTAAATTTTTCCCCCTCAACTGGTAATGCCAAAACCGGAGCACTAGTAAGGCAATACTTCAGAGTCTGGAAGCTATGATCACACTCATCCGTCCAGACATACCGCTCATGTTTCCTCATCAGTCTAGTTAAAGAAGCTGCAATATGGGAGAAATCTTTCACAAACCTCCGATAATAACCAGTCATACCCAGAAAACTGCACACCTCTGAAACACTGGTTGGCTGGGGCTAATTAGATACCGCTTCTATCTTCTGAGGATCCACCATAATACCCTCCTTGTATATAATATGCCTAAGGAAGCACACCTTAGTAAACCAGAACTGACACTTAGATAATTTAGCATACAACTGATGCTCCCAAAGTGTCTGTAATACAATCCTCAGATGCTCCCTGTGCTCCTCCTCACTCATAGAATAAATAAGTATGCCATCAATGAATACGATGACAAACTTATCCATATATGACCTGAACACCCTATTCATTAGATCCATAAAAGCTGCCAGTACATTGGTCAACCCGAATGGCAATACCAGAAACTCATAATGCCCATATCGAGTCCTGAAAGCAGTCTTGGGTATATCACTCTACTTAATCTTCAACTGATGATACCCAGACCTCAAATCAATCTTAAAAAAATGGCTAGCACCCTACAGCTGATTAAATAAGTCATCTATCCGAGGCAACGGATACTTATTCTTCACTGTGAATTTATTCAGCTGCCTTTAGTCAATACACATCCTCAATGAGCCATCTTTCTTCCTCACAAATAGTACCGGTGCACCCCAAGAAGAACTACTAAGTCTGATGAACCCTCTATCCAATAGCTCTTGTAACTATATCTTCAATTCCTTCAATTCAGCTGGAGCCATTCTGTATGGTGGAATAGATATCGGGTCTTTGCCTGCATGCACCTCTATCTCAAACTCAATCTCCCTATCAGGGGGCAATCCTAGCAAATCATCAGGAAATACATCAGAAAACTCTTGACCAACCGGTATCTGATCCAATTATACAGAAGACTTCTGTACATCCACTACATGAGCTAAATAGGCTGAACAACCTTTCCTAATCATACTCCGAGCCTGGATAGCAGAAATCAGGTTAACCCAGAACTCCCGAATCTCTTCTTAAAACTCAAACTCCGGTTGCCCCTCAGGCTGAAATCTAATCCCCTTCCGATAACAATCTATCACTGCCCGGTGTCTCGTCAACCAATCCATACCCAAAATCACATCTAACTCAAGCACAGGCAACTCAATCAAATCAGCACGCAAAATATGATCATCAATCTCAACAATGCAATCAGGGTAAAAATAATCAACATCCACAGAATCACCCATAGGAGTAGCAATAGTCAATGGCATATCTAATAACCTCCTCTCCTTATTCAATTTGTGTACAAAATGTGGAGACGTAAAAGAATGAGTTGCACCCAAATCAAATAAGGCATCAACAATCTCATTCCGAACCAAAATAGTACTTGTGACAACGTTGTCTAATCTCTGGGTATCCTGGGTGTTAACCGCAAATACTCTGCTCTGGCCCCTACCAGCTGGAGCCTGACTGCCACTAGGAGCCTGTCCTCCCCTGCCTCTGCCTCTAGCTGTAGCCTTTCTACCCAAATTCTGACTAGCCTGAACCACTGGCTGAGATACTGTGACAGATGTCTGCTAATCAGCCCTCACTGGACAAGTGTTAATATAATGGCCCTGTTGGCCACACCTCAAACATGCACAAGTCCGTCTCCAACACTCCCCTTCACGTCTCTTACTATAAAATTCACAAACAGGAATGTTGGGTGCCTGTGTAACCGGTCTCGAAGAACCCTGAGAGTAAGCAGGTGCTAACTGAACCACTGGTTGTCCCATACTCTATAATCTCCTCCTCTAGCTACTGGCTGGAGATCTCTGCTCAAATTTGGGCACTGGCTCTGCCTACCTAGGATGGGAGCTGCTCTCCCCCCTCATAATCTGTGATCCTGGACCACCCTTCCTTTTCTGATTCCTCTTGGCTCTCTCAGACTTATATTTCTCCTCCATCTGTGTTGCATTGTCTATCACTGTAGTCAATGAAGTGAACTCTGTAGCTAACAAGGCATTATGCAGTGCAGCCTGTAATCCCCTCCGAACTCGACTCGTCAAATCTGCCTCTGTTGGTACTATATGAGTAGCATATCTAATCAACCGTATAAACTCCTCAGCATACTCCTCCACTGACCTATCCCCCTGCTCAAGTTGCTCAAATTTGATCAGATTACGGGTCTTCACACCCTCAGTGATGAACTCATCAATCAAACCCTGTCAAAACTCTGCCCAAGTAGGTGGGTGTTCTCCATATAACCTGGTCTCCATATGCCTCAAGAACTACATTCAGGCCTTACCCTTAAGCAACAAACCCACCAACTCTACTGATCTCAACTCTAAACAAGGTAATCTCCTCACAACCTTCTCCACCTCCTCCAAGAAATCAATTGGATCAGTGCCTCTATCTCCTCTGAACTCAGGTAAGTTTAGCTTCAGAAAGCTAAACATGGATACTCATCCCTCCTCAATCTCTCTCCTACCACCCTGTACAACTGGCTCCCTCTGAGCCCCCACTGGCTGCATAGGAGCCGGTGCCACTACCTCAGGTACTACAGGTGGAGGTACTACTGCAGGAGCAGGTGGTGGCTGTGCTTGTTGTCTCTCCCGCCTAATCTCAGCCATCTCCCTCCTCAGCTCCATCAAACCTCCCATCATCTCTACCCTCCAAGGGTCATCTCCCCTCTCTGAATCATCTAAAGTCCGTCGAGATCAAAATGGACCCTCTGATACACTAATCTCCCTCATGAGGGACTCATTAGTGGCAACCTCAACCTCCATGGTGTCCCTGTTTCTGCTGTCAGACATGTATGTAATCTGTCAGGAAAAATGGAAACAGTCTCAAAATACAGCAGAAATGCAGAATAATAACATATAATAGACGATAATAGCAAAGGACGATAAAGGAAATCCTATGCTCCATGGTATACCTAATTTTACCCCATTATATAACTAGTCACTATTGCTCTATAATCCTGTCACTATTCATCTGTAACCTAGATTCACATTCTGTAAACCTAGAGCTCTGATACCACCTTTGTCACGACCAGATTTTTTGGACCGCGACGCTCCTAGAGCACAGGAGATGCCAATGGCTACCGGCACCTGTAGAACCCAGTATCACATGTATCATCTATAAACCATAATATAATATCAATATTTATTAGTTACCATCCATTCTGTCAACCTGTCATGCATTCTATAATCATTCTGCAATTGGCTGTAACATTCACATATCATATCATAATACCATTATATAACTCAAAATATCATCATCCATGCATCATATATAATGTTCATCTCCTAGCTAACCCAATACATATTCATGGAGTAGCTAGATAATGAACACCAAAAATAAATATAGAATATATCAAAATTATACATAATCAGTCTATAGCAGAAATCCACAGAGGATAAAAGACTGGATTCTACAACCTACTCCTCTCCTGAAATGGTAAACAATGAAATAAGTGAGTATAGATAATACTTAGTGAATTTAAATGCATCGCAATAACTAAATAATAGGCAACAATAAACAATGGTATTAGTCAATGAGATAATAGTATACAGTATAAAGGTCAGGGTACAGTAAAGCCAAAGAATATCATATAGGCTTGGTTACATATGGAAAAACAGATAATGGGATGGACTGTATGAAAAGAAATCATACAATCTCCAGTCAGTCAATATGGACCATGTAGGTCTCCAGTATCAATGAGCATAAGGCTAATCAGGCCCTACGGCCAAGACCATAACTCCTCCTAACTAGGGTATCAGTAATACAATGTGCACATTGCCGACAGTATTTCCCTACTACCTTGTCGGATCGGTAGCTCTGCCAAACCATATCAGGGTTAATAACGAGGGATACCATAAGCAACAATGGCATTCAGATATCAGTCAATTCAAATAATAATCAGTTCGGTATCAATTAGTACATTATTCAATATACTCAATGGCAATGCCATATGCAATATACAATCAATAATAAAGAGTTTAGCAATAAGAAAAGGCATGAAATAAAAGTTAGTTCGGTGGCCGAAAATGGTAGGTCAATTGGCATACCAATGTCGCTGGCGATAATAGCATTCAATTGGTAGGCCTATGGCATGCAAACCAATAGGCCAATGGCAAATGAACTAGGCATTTCATCGAACACTTGGTGGGCATATAATGGTAAGCCAATAGGTTAGGTTATGGTTCAAATTTGACTTGCCCATTCAAATCAACAACAAACTACATTGTCAAACAAAGTATAGGTATCAAAGAAATACAATTAAAAAATGTTAAAATCAATCAAATTGGCAAGGAAAAATCAAGCAAAACCAAAGAATACCAAAGGCAACATAAGGCATACATGGTTCGGCCAAAAGGGTGATTTTAGGGCAAGGTTCCAATCATCAATTCAATGAATTATACATGTTATTTGATGCAATGTAAACTCACCTAAGCCTCCAATAGCCAATGCACAAGCCAAATCCACTAATTTCCACCAAATAGCCAAATTTACTTACTTTGGAAATCAAGTTTGACAAATCTCTAATTCTACATCAATTAAACCATCAATTACTTATCCATTCATATCCAATTAGCTAATTCTAACATCAATTAACAAAACCTAACACTAATTCAACATATCATATCTTACAACTTCAATTTACCAAACCAAATTTGGGGATTTCAATCAATTTGGATAAATTGGTGCAATTAACTATCATACCCATTCAATTCAACTTAAATAACATCTAATGGATCCATAAAACCAACAAAACACATTCTTACCTCAATGACACCAAGTTGGACAAAATCTTCAAGCTTTGATTCCTTGAAATTCTTCACTCCTCCATGTAATCTAATGATGGGAATAGAGAAAGCTTAGTTGATTTGCTATTTTTCTATAAATTTTCCTTAGAAATCTATAAGGAAAATGAAGAAATGAAGATGGAGAAGCAAGGAAATGGTGTTCGAGCTATGCTAAGGAACAAGACAAAATGGAGCAAAAATTGGCTAAGTCAAAATATAATGAAAAATCTATTTGGACAATTACAACTAACTCCCCGAATTCTCATCCTTTACACTTTGGTCCTTAAATTTTCTGTAATTTATTCTGTCAGGATTTAGATATCAGAGCCTATTTTAATTTATACTTATTTATAAAAATGCTTCTGGAGTCATTTTGTAACCCTGACCGACCACTTTCCACTATTCACCTTGAATTTCTATTTATTTACAAAAATGTCATTGCTTACTTTTTCAGTGTTCCTAAATGATTTTCACTTCTTTCTTTTTACCAAAATTACACATAAATTATGGTCATATTTTACCCCCATATTAACTTCAGAAATTCTTCCATTGACCGGACTGCTCATTTCTCGGCAGTGTTCCCGACACTGCCAGTTTCCGGAAAAGTTTCAATTTTGCTTTCTAACTGTGTCTCTAAAATTATTTTTCACCATTTCAAGACTAATGGACCATATATGAGAATTAATTCATGCATACATGTTATAATTTTCTAGGGTATTACAAGAATTGAGAGAGTTAAATACTCAATTATAAGATTTACTTGACAAGGGATTCATCAGACCTAGCATTTCACCATGGAGTGCACTTGTACTCTTCGTGAAGAAGAAGAATGGTTCTATGAGATTATACATAGATTACAGGCAGCTCAACAAAGCAACTATTCGGAATAAGTATCCTTTGCCAAGAATAGATGATTTATTTGATCAGTTGCAAGGTCCAAGTCATTTCTCCAAGATAGACTTGAGATCAGGTTACCATCAATTGAGGATTCGGAATGAAGATGTGTTAAAGACAGCTTTCCGAACAAGATATGGTCACTATGAGTTTCTAGTATTACCATTTGGATTGACTAATGCACCAGCTGCATTTATGAACTTAATGAACCAGGTCTTCAAGCCATTTTTGGACAAGTTAGTCATTGTGTTTATTAATGACATTCTTGTGTATCCTAAGAGTAAAGAAGACCATAGGGAACATCTTAGGATTGTGTTGCAGACTTTGAGAGAGCATCAGCTGATTGCTAAACTTTCAAAGTGTGAGTTTTGGCTTGAGAGTGTGGGCTTTCTAGGGCACATAGTGAGCAAAAATGGGCTTGAATTTGATCCTAGAAAGGTGGATGCAATTCTTAGTTGGCCTAGACCCATAAATGTTTCAGAAGTTAAAAGTTTCTTGGGTTTGACAGGCTACTACAGAAGGTTTGTTCAAGACTTTCTCCAAGATTGCAGCTCCTTTGAGTAAGCTTACCCAGAAGCAAGTGAAATTCCTATGGACAGATGCATGTGATAAGAGTTTCCAAAAGTTAAAGACTTGTCTCACCACGACACCTATCTTAGCTTTGCCATCTGGTAAAGGAGGATATGCGGTGTATTGTGATGCATCAAGAGTAGGGCTTAATTGTGTGCTTATGCAGCATGGTAAGGTGATAGCCTATACTTCTAGACAGATGAGGAAGAATGAGGTGAATTATCTAACACATGATCTTGAGATGGCTGCAGTTGTGTTTGCCTTGAAGATATAGAGACATTATATGTATGGAGAGAAGTGTGAGATCTTCACAGATCACAAGAGTTTGAAATATATATTTCAGCAGAAAGATCTTAACCTCAGGCAAAGAAGATGGGTTGAATTGCTTAAGGATTATGACTGTGAAATCTTATACCATCTAGGAAAAGCTAATGTAATGGCAAATGCTTTGAGCAGAAAGTCTTTGGGAAGCTTAGCCCATATCCAAGTGAGTAGAAGATCATTAGTGAGGGAAATGCAGAGATTGCATGAAATGGGAATCAGTTTGGATTTGTTAGATTCAAGAGTGCTTTAAGCATATTTTCAAGTCAAACTGGTTCTCATTGATCGGATTAGAGAAGCTCAAGATAAAGATCCTCAGTTGGTGAAGCCAAAGAGCAATATGGGATCAGAGAAAGCTCCAGGATTTGTTGTGGCTGATGGCATATTGAGACATGATAACAGGTTATGTGTTCCGGCAGTTGATGGTTTAAGGGATATGATTCTTAATGAAGCACATCATGCTAAGTATAATGTGCATCCAAGTGCAATAAAGATATACCGTGATATTAAGAATATCTATTGGTGGAATGGAATGAAAAAGGATGTAGCTGAGTTTGTGGCAAGATGTTTGACTTGCCAACAAGTGAAATTTGAACATCATAAACCTTCGGGTCTACTTCAACCATTACCTTTGCCAGAATGGAAATGGGAGAGAATAACCATGGACTTTGTTGTAGGGTTGCCAAGGACTTCAAGTGGGCATGACTCAATATGGGTAAGTATTGATAGATTGACAAAGTCAGCTCACTTTTTTCCAGTCAAGACAACCTACACAACTTCTCAGTATGCACAAATATATGTTGATGAGGTAGTGAGACTCCATGGAATACTGGTTTCCATCAAATCCGATAGAGGTACCTAGTTTACTTCAAGCTTTTGGCAGAAATTACAAGAGTCTTTGGGCACTCGACTTGATTTCAGCATAGCTTTTCATCCGCAGACGGATGGGCAGTTAGAGAGGAATATCCAAACTCTAGAAGATATGTTAAGGATGTGCATTCTAGATTTTGGAGGAAATTAGGATAAGCACTTGCCATTAATAGAGTTTGCCTACAACAATCGCTATCACTCTACTATTCAGATGTCTCCCTATGAAGTTTTATATGGTAGAAGGTGTAGGTCTCTTTTGTGTTGGGATGAAGTGGGAGAGAAACATATCGAAGGGCCTGAATTGATTCATCATACAACAAAGAAGGTTCCACTCATAAGGGAATGATTGAAGACAGCCTTCAGTCAACAAAAGAGTTATGCCGATCCGAGGAGGAAAGACCTTTAGTTTATAGTTGGAGACTTAATATTCTTAAAGGTCTCATCTATGAAAGGAGTCTTAAGGTTTGGCAAGAAAAGCAAGTTATATCCAAGGTACATTGGACCATTTGAGATTTTAGATAAGGTTGGAGAGGTTTTTTATATGTTAGGTTTGCCACCAAATTTGGACAGTGTGCATCCAGTATTCCATGTGTCAATGCTTCAAAAGTATGTAGCAGATTCTTCTCATGTGTTGCGAACTCAAGCAGTAGATCTTCAGCAAGACTTGACTTATAAAGAGGTTCCTGTGGCAATTGTTGATAAAATGATCAAAAAGTTAAAGAACAAAGAGATAGAAATGGTTAAAATCTTATGGAAGAATCAAGTAATGGAAGAGTGCAATTGCGAAAGTGAGCAAGCTATGCAAACAAAGTATCCCCACCTATTTCAAGTTTAAGGTGAGTTCATTAAATTCGAGGATGAATTTATTTAAGGGGGAAAGAATGTAATACTTGTTAACTTTTTTTATGCCTATTTGTTGAGATGATTGTGAATAGATTAATGTTTTGAGGATTTCAGAATTTGTGTTTGGGAAGGATCTTGTGAATTAGTTTTCATGATCTTAAAGGAATAATTTGGAAAAGAGTAAAACATAAAAGTTGTAGATTATATCTTATCTTTAAGTCTGTAAAACCATTTTGTAAAATTTTGTGTGTGAGAGGAGATATGCTTCCTTGACCAGAACTTGTCTAGTTCGCTATTCCTGCAGAAAGTCTGAGATTGTTTATTTAATTTGAGAATGATAGTGGCTGAATGAGTCAAATGTATAAACATGAAAAATGTTCCTTTATGTGTTATATATACATTTGTAAAATTTCAAGGAGATTAGAGAATTGTAGCTCAAGATAAAGCTAAATGAATCAAACCTGCTCGGATAATATTTAGAGAGTAAAGCCAAGGTGAAATTTAGAAACTCACCATAAATTGTATAGATCTTCTTTTGATCTGAATTTTGTATATGTTGGACCCTAAGTGTTTATTTTAAGTGACAAAAAGAATCAAGGAGTTTAGATATATATATAGCTCATTTGCGAGCTAGTTTAGTACAAGTTGGCGAGGAAGGTTTACCAGCTCGGCAGTAATAGGTAGTGCGAGATGGCTCCTCGATTTTGAGATGGATAGAGGTTGATTGAGATGGAGAGGTAAATACGAAGTGGTATCCCTATGTTTGTAGTTTAACTGGAAAGAAGAATCGAGGTAATTGGACTTCTCTAGCTCGCTCGCGAGCTGTTTTAGTACGAGTATACGAGGTGGTTGGCGAGGCAGGATTCCAGCTCACCAAAATGGAAACTCATTGAAGCAGGTCCAACTTTGAAATTCACCATAAATCGAGCTGGATGGCTGGTGATCAGCACTCAAAGGACACATGTTAACAAAGTGACCCCATTGGCCACACTTCAAACATGCACCAGTTTGCCTCCAACACTCCCCTCCATATCTCTAACCACAAGACCCACAAACTGGCATACCAGATGCCCGTGCCACTGGTCTAGAAGACCCTTGTGAGAAATTAGGTGTAATCCGAACTGCAAGTGGTCCCCTACTCCGAAATCTCTTCCTCTATCTACCCCCAGATCATCCTTGCTTAATTTGGGGTATCGACTCTACCTGTCTAAGATGGGAGCTGCTCTCCCCCTTCCTAGCCTGTGATTCTGGACCACCCTTCCTCTTCTGTTCCCTCTTGGCTTCCTCAGTCTTATACTTTTCCTCTATCTGTGTAGCCTTGTCAATTACTATAGTCAA
>CANXYC012466317.1:0-11348 GCA_948193065.1 Aleurites moluccanus | reverse complement strand
AAAGTGTTTTATACTGTTAGACACTCTTCCAGGGACTAAGGAATTCCCTCCAAAAATCTCATCCATAAACTAGCAAATTAAATAAATTTTGGACCTATATGAACAGTATTTTGAAAACTAGGGACCAAAATATAATTTAATATTAGTTTATTTCTGGAAAAGGACTTTTATGTTTTGAAAATTAATCAGTGGATGCCCTTTTCTCTCTGTAATCGAAAAATGTTTTATATTGTTATACACTCTTCCAGGGACTAAGGAATTCCCTCCAAAAATCTCATTGTCGAAAAGTGTTTTATACTGTTAGACACTCTTCCAGGGACTAAGGAATTCCCTCCAAAAATCTCATCCATAAACTAGCAAATTGAATAAATTTTGGACCTATATGAATAGTATTTTAAAAATCAGGGACCAAAATATAATTAAATGTTAGTTTATTTATGGAAAGGGACTTTTATGTTTCGAAAATTAAAATTCAGGGAAAAATAAAATTCAGAGACTTTATCGTTATAAATTAAAGTTGAAAAACCATAAAGTGCATTAGTCATAAATTAAATGACTATGAATGAAATTCACCCCCGTGTCTCAAAGCTTTTATCCACTAATTTTTATAATGTGGATATAATGTTTAATTTCATGTCAATCATTCAATATTTTTAACAGTCCCTCAAAATAGTTTTGCGGCTTTTGCCCATTAATTAAGTAAAGAAAGATTTAACATAGATAATCAAATTACAAGCCAGTTGTCACTTCATATCACATGCACTATTTAAACATACTATAACATCAAAATTACAATTTTCTAAGAACTAACAATTAAATTACAAATTTTGCAAACAAATGGTAAATAAAAATATGAGCTCCTACTCAATTTCCTCTCCATATTAAAAAGAAAATTACAAATTTTAGTTTTGCAATAGTCTTGGGTAAAATAAAGATTGCATGCACTTCTTTGCTTAAATTTGCTTCATTCAAAATAGATTTGATAACCATTTTCTATATCTATCAAGAAAGTTTTCGGTTTAATATTTGATCGAAAACTAAATTTTATTTTAGGTACTTATCATTATGTAAATTTAGTTTTGTCATACAAAAATTGTAGACTTTCATTGGCAATAATTTTAGTCTTTTTAGAGACTAAAGAATGTGTGAACGTGTTATAGATATGAGGTACTTTAATCTTGAGTTAATGCTCTCTTGACTTCTTATTAGGCATTTGTGCAAGGTTAAAGGATTTGAATAACTTTTGAATTTCTAACTCTACTTTAAAAAGCTTTATTAGACAAAATACCACAGTAATTATAAAGAATTAAAGTTTACAGTAAAAAGGAGTTATATTGGTTGAGTGAACTTTGAGTATAAAGAGTTTTTACATATTAAAAGTATGTGAATATGATAGTATTAGAAAGTTAAAAAGTTCGAAAATATTTTATTTTTCCTTTTCAAAGAGAATGTGTGAGACAAAAAAAATATTTGATTGTTTGTTAAGAGGCTTAATTTGATTAATTGATGTATTGGGAGACTTGATTGATTGATTTGATTTGATGATTAGTTAGGGTATGTTTATGTGTTTTACTTTTGCTTTTATAGTCTCTATAAGGTGGAATTGTCATATTCATTTCAGACATTTGCCTTTGGAATTCGCGAAATTCTTTAGGATAAACTTCCTAATTACTTACTAGATCAAAAGGATTCAAGAGTGCTCAAACCATGATAATTGTAAAGATGCAGAGAACAATAAGTACAGGAGTGCTCAAATCATGATAATTGTAAAGATGCAGAGAGCCTAATAACAGTATATTAAATAAGAGAAGATAAGTCCGAGTCTAGCCATCCTTAGGCACACCTTAAGGACACTTTATCTCTAATTTAATATAAGAATCAAGATTTATGTATCTCAATGATTATCTAATTTGAATGAGCAAACCTGTTCATACAGGAACATGATCTAGGAAATGAGTTATGATAAAGAGGATCATTCTTGAAAAGGCAACCATAAAGCATACTTTCATTTCTCTAAGTAGGTTATTGCATATTTACCTTACTAAGAAAAAAGAGAGAGTTTAGAAGAACATTTTGATAGAAAACTCACAGAATTTTATTATATTTTTCTTATATCTTACAATGAGGAGAACTCCTCTATTTATAACAAGAGGGAGATATAAGCAGACAAAAACAGTACAGAGCTCGTGAATAAATCTGACTGATCATGAGATTAAAGCAAACAGAGAAAAAGTGTACAATCTAGACTGGAAAATACAAAGAAAAAAAATAATAAAGAAACTTTAATAAAGCCATATACACACTTTATTTAAAGCAATAGATAATTATGGACTGTCTTGATCATGGATTGTCTTGATCATGGATTACTCATATTGCATTCGGGACCAGGTTTATCTGAGTCATTTGGATGAAAAGGCATCCCCAGTCTTTTCCACCATAAAGTTGAGTCCTGGCTTTCTAACTCATATGGGTCTTGGGAATGTGGAAAGTAAGGTGGAACAGACTGTGTACTATCCAGTGAAAGTGATAACTCCAGACAGGCCCTGGAGGAAGAGTCGGATTCAATAGATGGGCTGGGTCTTTTGGAAGGACCAGGTCTAGATGTATTGGGCTTATAGGAAGCACTTTCAGCGGCCCAATTTTCTTTTTAGTTCTTGGCCTTTAGAAGTAAAATCTGGATAACAAATATTTAGGCCTAGACTCTGGGCTGTTCTTCCCAAGGTAAGAGAAATCCATGTATGAGGATCTGAAGGATCAGAAGTATCTACTGGTATAGCTGCATTTGGAGGAAAAAACTTGTGAAAGTATATTTGAGCATCTTCTTGAAGCTTATAACAAAAATCTTTTGGAATTGAATCCTAAGGAGCTTCATCTTGAATAGCTGGCCAAATAGCAGGTGGAATTATCATATTTATTTTAGATATTTACCTTTGGAATTCGTGAAATTCTTTAGGATAAGCTTCCCAATTACTAACCAGATTAAAAGGATTCAGGGAATATTCTTGAACTGAAGAAAAGTAATCATATCTTCCAGAAGGAAAGAAAATACCCTGTCTTTAAAAATAAGGATAACTCTGAGATAAGATTGCTTGGTTCGAAGATTTGAAAGTTTGATAGTCAAAAAGCGAAACTTGCTTATCCACCATGGCAATGGATGAAACCATTCTAGGAAAATCTTCTTCAATTCATCTTGTTGGTCAAGATAAGAAATTTCTCGTCTTTGTCCAGACTGGTAAGATTCTAGCTAGGTGAAGATAGTTTGAACATGAAACTGGATTCCAATAATATATTGTTCTAAAAGATAGAATAAAAAATACAGGAGTTCTTTGGTAAAAGTTTCATGAGGGTCAAAACAGAATAGAGTGTTGAAAAGATATTCAGGATGGATAGACAAAGGGCCAAATGAATGAAGACCTTATTTTTGAATGGTCAAAGAAAGGTATTGAAACATTAAGTCTTTGGCTTTAGTTTTAATGGTTTTTTCTCTGATAAGGGAATGAAGTTCTGGAGGCAGGTTATGAAGAGGTAAAGGATTAGGATTAGGATTCAATATACAGATTACAAGAATGGGTTGAGGTGAATGGTGAAGTGGTCTGGAAAGAATATATGGAAGAACATTGTTTTTGTCTTTGATGTGTTTAACATCAAAGTTGTAAGACGATAACCATTATGCCCATCGGAGGAGTTGTTGATTTGGAATTATTTTAGCCTTCAAAGCTAAAATCTTTGGAAATTCAGTACAATCCATCTCAACCAAAAAGTGATGACCAATCAAATGAAATTGGAATTTCTCAATGCCACACTTTATCGCCAAAACTTCTTTGAAAGTGGAATGATTATGTTTTTCAGATTGTTTGAATGTTTCACTTTTGTATCCACAAATATTTCTTTTCCCGCCTTTTTCTTCTAACAAAATTGCTGCCCAAAAGGAATCAATGGCATCTATTTGAAGAATTCGCTTTCCTTCAGAAGAAGGGATTTGGTGAGATGGAAGTTTTTGTACTTTTTCTTTGATGAGCTTGACTGCTATTGTTTGAGAAGAAAACCAAGGAGGAGGATTCTTTTTCAGCATGTCCTGTAATGGTCGAATGATTGAAACAAGTCGAGGAATAAAAGCACTTATATAATTTACAATTCCAAGAAACTGTTGAACTTCTTTTTGAGTGAAATTGTTATTAGGGAATTTAAGAAGTTGTTCTCCAACTTGTAATGGAGGAAAGAGAAATTTTGGTTGGTGAAATCATCGGCACAAGAAAGCTTTTTATATTCCAAATCATCATTTTCAAAGGACAGTGAAGCCTTTTGGTCTTAAAACTGCCATTTCTATATTTCAAAATGCCATGATCAAAATTTTTCCGCCAATTTTGTCCAATGCTCTGGTTTACATTGATGACATACTTTTTTTTTTAAAAGATGAAGAATCTTATTAACAGTTGCTTCAACAATTTATGGATATTATTAAATCTTATAGAGTGATACTTTCTTCTAAGAAAATGATCTTTGCTGTCTCTCAGATTGAATTTTTGGGTATGAAAATTGACAATGAAGTTGCCCCACATTGGAGAACAACTTCTTAAATTACCTGATAACAATTTCACTCAGAAAGAAGTTCAACAGTTCATTGGAATTGTAAATTATATAAGTGCTTTTATTCCTCGACTTGCTTCAATCATTCGACCATTACAAGATATGCTGAAAAAGAATCCTGCTCTTTGGTTTTCCCCTCAAACAACAACAGTCAAGCTCATCAAAGAAAAAGCACAAAAACTCATCTCTCCAAATCCCTTTTTCTGAAGGAAAGCGAATTCTTCAAACAGATGCTAGTGATTCCTTTTGGGCAGCAATTTTGTTAGAAGAAAAAGGCGGGAAAAGAAATATTTATGGATGCAAAAGTGGAACATTCAAACAATATTAAAAACACTATCATTCCACTTCTAAAGAAGTTTTGGCGGTAAAGCGTGGCATTGAGAAATTTCAATTTCATTTGATTGGTCATCACTTTTGGGTTGAGATGGATTGTACTGAATTTCCAAAGATTTTAGGTTTGAAGGCTAAAATAATTCCAAATCAACAACTCCTCCGATGGGCATAATGGTTCTCATCTTACAACTTTGATGTTAAACACATCAAAGACAAAAACAATGTTCTTCCATATATTCTTTCCAGACCACTTCACCATTCAACTCAACCCATTCTTGTAATCTGTATGTTGAACCCTAATCCTAATCCTTTACCTCTTTATAACCTGCCTCCGGAACTTCATTCCCTTATCAGAGAAAAAACCATTAAAACTAAAACCAACGACTTAATGTTTCAATACCTTTCTTTGACCATTCAAAAACAAGGTCTTCATTCATTTGGCCCTTTGTCTATCCATCCTGAATATCTTTTCAACACTCTATTCCGTTTTAACCCTCATGAAACTTTTACCAAAGAACTTTTGTATTTTTTGTTCTATCTTTTAGAATAATATATTATTGGAATCCAGTTTCATGTTCAAACCATCCTCACCTGGCTAGAATCTTACCAGTCTGGACAAAGACAAGAAATTTCTTATCTTGACCAACAAGATGAATTGAAGAAGATTTTCCTAGAATGGTTTCATCCATTGCCATGGTGGATAAGCAAGTTTCGCTTTTTGACTATCAAACTTTCAAATCTTCGAACCAAGTAATCTGATATTAGTGTTATCCTTATTTTTAAAAGATAGGGTATTTTCTTTCCTTCAAGAAGATATGAATACTTTTCTTCAGTTCAAGAATATTCCCTGAACCCTTTTAATCTGGTCAGTAATTGTGAAGCTTATCCTAAAGAATTTCATGAATTCCAAAGGTAAATGTCTGAAATAAATATGACAATTTCACCTACTATTTGGCCAGCTATTCAAGATGAAGCTCCTTGGGATTCAATTCCAAAAGATTTTTGTTATAAGCTTCAAGAAGATGCTCAAATATACTTTCAAAAGTTTTTCCCTCCAAATGCTCTGATCCTTCAGATCCTCATACATGGACTTCTCTTACCTTGGGAAGAATAGCATAGAGTTTAGGCCTAAATATTTGTTATCCAGATTTTACTTCTGAAGGCCAAGAACTAAGAAGAAAATGGGCCGCTGAAAGTGCTTCCTATAAGTCCAATACATCTAGACTTGATCCTTCCAAAAGACCCAGCCCATTTATTGAATCCGACACTTCCTCCAGGGCCCGTCTAGAGTTATCACTTTCACTAAATAGTACACAGTCTGTTCCACCTTACTTTCTAGATTCCCAAGACCCATATGAGTTAGAAAGCCAGGACCCAACTTTATGGTGGAAAAGACTGGGGATTCCTTTTCATCCAAATGACTCAGATGAACCTGGTCCCGAATGCAATATGAGTACTCCATGATCAAGACAGTCCACAATTATCTATTATCTATTGCTTTGTAGCCTTATGAACATTCAACCAATCCATACCAAAGATAACATCAAATTCTAATACAGGTAATTCAATCAATTATGTCGGCAAAATATATCACAAATTCTCATATCACAAATATCATATTTGTACTCTACAATGATCTTATCTCTCATCGGTATGGCTATCTCTAAAGGAACATGCAAAGGTTTCCTACCCAACCCTAATTTTATGGCAAAAACAGGTGATATAAAAGAATAGGTTGCACCAGAATCAAACAACACATAAGCCACTATATTATGCATAGAAATCATACCTACGACTGTCTCATAAGATCCCTGGGCCTGTTGCTAGGTAATTACAAAAACATGCCCCTGACCCCTACCAGTTGCCGACTGTCCTACTGATGGACTCTGCCCTGCTGGTCTACCTCTGCTTGCACACTCTCTCTACCCATTTGTACTGATGGTTGGGATGATCCTGCCTCTGAAGGCTGTGAAACTCTGGGCAAAAGGCAATCTCTGTAAAAATGCCCAAACTGTCCACATCTGAGGCATGCCCTTAACATGATATGACATGCCCCAGAATGTCTCCTCCTACAAAAAGCACATGTGAGCACTATTGACATCATCTGAACTGGTCTACTAGGGCCTCAGAAGTAACTAGGAATAAGAGGTCTCATACTAATACCTCTACTAAAATCCTGCCTCTGACTGGGAGGTGGTAAAGACTGCACTGGCCTGAGAGAAGGTCTAGGTGCAAAAGTCTAGGATGTCCCCTCTCCAGGTCTATGATACTCTCCTCCTCTTCCTTTCTTCCTTTGCTCCTTATCGGATCTTTCCTCCTTATATTTAGCCTCTATCTGGGCTGCTTTATTAATAGCAAGACTGAAGGAAGTAAATTTCGTAGCCAAATGAATGTTATGCAAAGATGATGTAACCCTCTCCTGAACCGCCTAATCAAATCCTCTTTTATAGGAGCAATGTTCCTAGCATACTTACTCAACTTTCTAAATTCTCTGGTATACTCTAAAACAGATAGGTTCCCTTGTCGCAACTGCTCAAACTTCACAATGTTGCTTTCTCGTAAGCCCTCTGTCAAAAACTCATCATCATTTTTTGTGTAAACTCTCCCTAAGTCATAGGAACATCACTGTGAATATTATCTTCAATATGCTCTCTAAACCAAGTAGCAGCATCTACCTCTAGTAATAATCCCACTAACTCTATAATCCTAGCATCAGAACAAGGTAGCTTTCAAACCACTCCATCAACCCTCTCAATAAAATCACTGGGGTCAGTACCATATTCCCCTGCAAAGGTAGGTAGTCAAAATCTCATAAGCTCCCTAATAGTTACACCACCCTCTGGGATAATTCTGCGCGCTCTGTCTCCTTTAATACTGCTAGTTCCCTCTAGGGTGCTGGTGGTATCTCATGTTGTACCACTGGCTGTATTGGAGGTGAAGGTGGCTGCTGTACTACTGCAAGCTGTGCTGCCAAGTGAGTCCGGATAGTCTGTAAAATCTCCTGTCTCATTTCCTAAATCTCCTGTCTCTAGGGTGCATCACCCATCTGATCAAACTCAGTATGTCTCCGTGACCGGGGTGGTTTAGAATGAGTCCTCCATATAACAGATGCATTAGAAGCAATCTCTGCTTCCTCACTAGATCCATGGAACTCACCCTTATCAATAGGTCTAGCATGCCTATTTGCCCTTTCTGACATCTTAATACACTGTTACAAATCAAAACAAAACAATCCAGTATGTAAAAGAATGTTTATATCATATGTACGTAGAATTTCAAACAATGAAGAAGACTGTTACTTTGACGATATAAGAAAATCTTATATTCTATGTTACTTTTATTACTACTAATATGCAAACACTACAGGTTATACTAAACCCTTAGCACTGATACTACCTTTGTCACGACCCAACCTGGGAGCTGCGACGGTCCCAGGGTACGGGTATTGCCTAAGCTACCAGTACCACGAAGAACCCAATTATCTGTATGGTATGGCAAGTAATTCATATGATCGACTCAAGTAGCTTAATATTTCAACTGAAATTTCGACAGCATCTCCTCTAATATGAGACTATACCCCGCTGTAGAAAATGCAAACAATACTTCCAATATCAATTTATTATCAACCTCCAATATCAACTTAACACACACATATATATATATTAAATTATATACATCCATAGCATAGTTTATATGTATAACTAAAAGAAATACAACCACACATATATATATCCCTATTTAAGGCGCAGTACCATAGAATCTCTAATAATATACAAATATTTACATATACTAATTAAGACTCGAGTATTACATGATACAAGTAGCAAAATTCTAAGGTGAGGATAGATAGTGCCAATGAAATTCGAGTCTCACTGCAGCCCTGAAAAACAATGACAACTATGGGGTGAGTATAAAAATACTCAGTGAATCTATATATATTAAAATGCAGTAAATGTTCATAATACCATGATTGCTCATAAATGACCTGTAGAATAATATAAGATGATAAATAAAGGGTGAAACAAGTTTCTATATAAATATCCAGTGTATGAGTCAACTCTCATATGATATAATAGGATTGGGTCTAATGAAAAGTGCAATCGCACTGTAATAGCACAATCGTGCATAATCCAATGTACATAAGGGAGATCACTCCTTACGACTAGAGAATATGACACCCCTCCCTAGCAAGGGTCCAATGAATACCAGTGTGCACACGGTCGATGAAATTACTCATTACATCATCGAGGTAGCCCTGTTATAATACCATATGGGTGTGTCTCCATAGAATAATAAAAATAACATAAATTTAACTCATATAGGGTTGGAACAATCCAATATACATCCATAATGAATAATAGAACAAGTTTGGGTAAAGTTAAAAAAAATGGTCGGATGGCCCAATTGCGCTGGCCCAATTGCGCTGGCCCAATTGGCACTCGCCGTTACGGGTCCGTATTGGGATTTTTGAGTAGTTTCTGGTTAGCTATGCTATCAATGGATTTAAGTGGACCATGAGGTACCATTTTAAAGTTTATGGAAAAACTAGAAGATTGGGCCAAGGGGGGGGGGGGCGGGCGGCGGGGGGTTCAGTTGGCTTTTTAAGTTTCATTTTATAGCCAGTCAAAGTTTAGGTCGATTTAAGTCATTTCGGTGGGCTTATTTCGGGGTAAAAATACACTGTAGGTATTTTAGGATATCAAGTGCTGGTTTATCTTTCCAAATGACATTTTATAAGATATATGATGCAAATCATGCATGATTATACATATAGACTCACCTTTAATGCAGAATGTTCACTTTACCCCCAAAACATTGTTCACAAGCCCTAATTGGCCCGCTGCTCGATACTCCCAGCTGGAGTACCCGATAGTTCACCTATTTTCAAATATAACATTCCGGTAAGACGTGAAAATATTATAAAACACATTATTCACATCATATAACATGCATACATGTCAAATTCAAGGATAAACATATAATAAATCACAACATTCAAGTCAAGTAAATAATTTTCCCAAGTAATCCTTTGTGGTTCAGGTTCTAGGTTTGACTAAGGTGTTACATTATCTTCTCTTATTTAATATACTGTTATTAGCTCTCTGCATCTTTACAATTATCATGGTTTGAGCACTCCTGTACTTATTGGTATCAGAGCCTAAACTACATGGTTATTATATATTTATCTGAACAGGAAAACCTCTTTTATCCTATCTTCAAATCAAATATTACTCCCTACTGCTTCAGCACCACTAGTTCTTTTTCATAAATCTTTGTCAGAAAAAGTAGATCATCTTTATGAAATCACATATCATAATGTTGATAAAGTTCCTTTAACAAAACTTCCTATTCTTAATCCTTACTATGCTTTCACAAAATCCAAATCAAAGTTTGTTCAGTCTTTTAAAAGTTTGGTGAATCCATCCAAACTTCAAGTCAAAGAGTATGTTCAAGCAACTCGATTTGATCAACATTTGCTTCATGCAACATAAAAAGAACAGTTGGTAACCATAAACATTCCTGAGCATCTTCCCCAACAATGGCTCAGAGAAGGTTATACCCATTTACACTTTGGAGCTGTCAGATTAGCTCTCACATTCCATGCTCGGAAAGGACTACCAATTATATCTATAATTGCTCTGCTATATTCTAGATTTGTTGATTATCAACATGCTTGTATTGGCACAGTGGAAACAACTCTCAATACTGGCACAATTTTAATAATTATGTTTCCTAATTTCAACATGTTATTCTCAAATCTTAACTTTCAACCTTGAAAATTCAAATTCAAACAGTTGGTATTGTTCCCACCACACAGACTTACATGTCTACCCTCTATTATCAAGTAGCCACTTAATCTCACTAGCTCCATATTTTTCAGCTTCATTAAGAAATTGTTTTGTTTCACTAGCTCCACTTTGTTACATGCACATCAGTTTTTATACTAGATAACATTCTAGAATTCTCTTAAATATTGGAGAATACTCTCTTATTATTGAAGAATACTGTCACGACCTATCTCAGAAGCCGTGACGATCCTAGGGTACGGGTGATGCATAAGCGACCAGTACCGCGTAGAACCCAAATGACAACCTAAATGACATGCAACAATCACATATAACCCAATTAATTATGAAAATGCTGAAGCAAAATTCGACAGCACCTCCTCTAAAATTGGACTATGCCTAAGAAATCAAAACACACAAATAGCACTTCTATAATATTTCATCTCATCTCAGACACCAGGATCCCTCTGGATCACCAAACAATCTAAATATCTCCATCAATATATATATAACATACACCACAATCATATATGACTATACAAACATTTATTATACTCAATTTATAAGAATATATACATGCAAACTGAACATTATCTACATGCCACAATCTAGCTACAGTACCATGGAACGATTCTACTTATT
>CANXYC012466136.1:0-11957 GCA_948193065.1 Aleurites moluccanus | reverse complement strand
ATGGGTTTTGTATGGTATAGTTAGAGTATGAACATGTATGTATGGGAATATTGGAGATTATTAATGATATGATTGTGGTATTTTCAGAGAATTACAGAATGAATGACAGAGTGACAGTATGATAGTGTTATGTGAGTGATTGGCTATATTTACTGTTATGTGATTGATGATGAGTAAGATATATTTTCACTACAATATTGTTATAGGATTGATGTGATTGATGGGTTCTACGGTGCCGGTCACCTCGGCATCTCCCGCACTCTAGGACTGTCGCGATCTGAAAACGGGTCGTTACAGGGCATCAGTAATACAATGTGCACATCGCCGACAGTATTTTCCCACTACCCTGTCGAGTTGGTAGCTCTGTCAAGCCATATAAGGTTCAATAACAAGAAACAACATATCAATGGATACCATTATACAACAATGGCATCCTCCATATCAATAAGCTCAATATCAGTCAATCAATAATCAATAAGAATAATGGCAATGCTATAGGTGACATATAATCAATGATAATTAGTTTGGCAATTAAGAAAGACATGGAACAAAAGTTGGCTCGGTGAAGGAAAACTGTAGGCCAATTGGTATACCAACGTCGCTGGCGACAATGACATTTAAATGGTAGGCCTATGGAATACAAAGCAATAGGCCAAAAACAAATAAGCTAGGCATTTCATCAAACACATGGTGGGCATACAATGGCAAGCCAATAGGTTAGGTTAGGGTGCAAAATTGACTTACCCAATTCAACCAACAACAAGCTACATTGTCAATAATCACATAGGCATCAAAGAAACAATATTAAACAACATTAAAAGGGGTCAAATTAGCTATGGAAACCAAGGCAAAAATCAAATAAAAAAAGGCATGGTGAATAATAAATGAGGTTCGGCCAAAGTGGGGCTTTCAAACCAAGTTTTCAATTTCAATTTTAACACAAATGGCATGTTATTAGATGCATATTTGACTCACCTAAGCTTCCAAATAGCTTTGGACAATAGCTTTCCACCTAAAATCACCAATGGAGCCTATAGGTACACCTTTGTCACAAATTGAGTTCTACATCAAACAAACTACCAATTAGTTATCTACTAACTACCAATTGACTAATTCTAATATCAATTAACATAATCAAACACTAATTAACATAGCTAAGTTACACAAATTCCATTAGGTTTAGGAATTTAAGGATTTCTAACAATTTGCATCCATTGATGCAATCTAACTAAAAACTCATCTAATTCAACCTAAATAACATCCAATTAAAACAAACAAAACAACTTCTTACCTAAATGGAGTGATGAACCTGAATTGAAGAAGCCACCAATTCCTTAGTTTCCTTTGCTTTATCCTACAAATTGATGATGGAATTAGATAGAACTAGGTAAATACTCCACTTTTCCATCAATTTACTTAAGAAATTTGCAAGAAATGAAGAAGAAAATGGAGGAAGAATGGGGAAGGGAGGTTTCAGCCACTAATGGAGGAAGAAGAAATATGAAGCCATTTTTGCCTAAGTGTTGATTAAATAGAAAAATCATATGGTAAATTACAACTAACTCTTCCAACTTTCATATATCACACTTTGGTCCAAAATCTTCTGTAATTTATTCTGTCAATTCTGTCAGGAATTGGATTCCAAAGTGGGGAGTCAATAAGCTTATTTTAATTTATACTTATTTATAAAAATGGTTCCAAAGTCATTTTGTAACTCCGACGGACCCATTTCCACTATTCACCTTAAACTTTCATTTATTTATGATTTTGCCATTGGTTACTTTTTCAGTGTTCCTAAATGATTTTCACTTATTTCTTTTTACCAAAATTACACATACATTATAGTGATCTTTTACCCCATGTCAACTTTAAAAATTCTTCTGTTGACCGGACTGCTAATTTCTTGGCAGTGTTCCTGACATCACCGCTTTCCGGAAAAGTAACAAATTCGCTTTCTAACTGTGTCTCTAAAATTATTTCCCATCATTTCAAGACTTATGAACCATATTTTGAGAACTAAATCATGCATGAGAGTTAAGAATTTATAGGGTATTACAATTAATTAACTCGAAGGACAATACCAAAAACTTATAGAGTTCATGCCGGGTTCTAAAACAGTTTTGGGTACATTTTCTTTATTAACTTTTTAACTATCCAATCAATCTTTGAGAAGTGTCTTGCAACTACTCAAAAAAGATATCAAAGAACTCTCAGACCATAGGTGTCCAAACAATCCCAATTTGAAATCTTTTACAAATTCACTACATATACTAGATACATTGTACAATTCCTTCTTTATTATCTTTCTAGCTTGAATAACAGAATTGAAACTAATTCTAGATTCATACTTATCACTTTGGAACTCAAATTCTGACAACCAGAATTTGACTTTCTTCTCATAACAATCAATAACTGTTTAATATGCAGTTAACCAATTCATATCAAGAATTACATTAAGTTTCAACCAGGCAACTCTCACATTAGCACATAAAAAGGTTATTATCAATTTCAATAACACATCTCAGATGACAATAATAATTCATTTTTTTATACTTCCTCTCATAGGTATAATTATCTCTAAGGACACATTCAATAGTTATCTTTCTTTATTCAACTGTGATGCAAATAAAAGAATGTATGACACTAAAGTCAAACAATGCATTTGTTATATCATTTTGTATTAAAATCATACCTATATCTGCATTATCAGATCTCTGTGTCTCCTAAGTCTTAACAGCAAAAACTCTTCTTTGGCTTTTAGCTGTTGGGGCCTGACCACTACTAGATGCCTGACTCATTTGTACTGTAGACTGAGACTCTGCAGCAGATGGATGCTGATCGTCCCATAAGGGACATCTGTTAATATAATGACCATGTTGCCCACACTTTAGGCAAGCACCTGATTGTCTATGGCACTCCTATCCATGCCTTCTGCCACAAAAATCACAAATGGGTATACTAGGCATTTGAGTAATAGGTTTGGAAGAACCCTGTGAATATGCAGGTACAGACTGCACTGACGGTCCTCTACTCTAAACCCTTCTCTTCTGACTACCAGATGGAGGTCCCTGATCAAATCGAGGCACTGGATCAATCAATCTATGAAGGGAGCTACTCTCTCCCCGACTACTCTGGGATCCTGGTCTCCCCTTTCTCTTTTGATCCCTCTTCTCTCTCTCTGACCTGTACTTAATTAACCTGAATGACAATACTAGAAACATATATAGTCCATGTCGGGTTCTAAAATAGTCTTGGGTGCATTTTCTTTCTTAACTTTTAACTATCCAATCAATCTTTGAAAAGTACCTTGCAACTGCTCAGAAAAAAAATATCAAAGAACTCTCGGGCCATAGCTAGATATGCTGTACAATCTTACTTTATCATCTTTCTAGCCTGAATAACAGAATTGAAACTAATTCTAGATTCCTACTTATCACTCTGGAACTCTAACTATGACAACTAGAATTTGACTTTCTTCTCATAACAATCAATAACTGCTTAATATGCAGTTAACCAATTCATACCAAGCATTACATTAAGTTGCACCCAAGCAACTCTATCACATTAGCATATAAAAAGGTTATTATCAATTTCAATAACACATCTTGGATGACAATAATAATTCATTCTTATACTTTCTCTCATAGGTATGGTTATCTCTAATGGCACATTCAATAGATATCTTTCTTTATTTAACTGTGATGCAGACAAAAGAATATATGACACTAGAGTCAAACAATGCATTTGTTATGTCATTTTGTATTAAAATCATACGTATATATGCATTATCAGATATTTGTGTCTCCTGGGTGTTAACAGTAAAAACTCTTCCCTGGCCTCTACCTGCTAGGGCTTGACCACTACCAAATGTCTGACCTCTGCCTTTGCCCCTACCAAGAGCCTCTCTAGTCACATTATGACTCATTTGTACTATAGGCTGAGACTCTATAGCAGATGGTTGTTGATCATCCCATAATGGACATCTGCTAATATAATGACCATGTTGCCCACACTTTAGGCAATCACCTGATTGTCTACGGCACTCCCCTCCATGTCGTCTGCCACAAAAATCACAAATGGATATACCAGGCATTTGAGTAACAGGTCTAGAAGAACCCTGTGAATATGCTGGTGCAGACTACACTGATGGTCCTCTACTCTGAACCCTCCTCTTCTGACTACCAGATAGAGGTCCCTGATCAAATCAAGGCACTAGCTCAATTAATCTAGGCTGGGAGATGCTCTCCCCCTGCCTACTCTGGGATCCTGGTCCCCCCTTTCTCTTTTGATCCCTCTTCTCTCTCTCTGACCTATACTTCTCTTCCATTTGAGTAGCTTTGTCGATAACTGTCGTCAGAGATGCGAATTTCATAGCCAATAGAGCATTATGAAGCGAAGCATGTAATCCTTTCTTGAACCTGCTAATTAGATCAACCTCAGTAGGAACAATGTGAGTAGCATATCTACTCAATCTTATGAACTCCTCTACAGTCCTATCCCCCTGCTCTAATTGCTCAAACTGAATCAGATTATGGGTCTTCACTCCCTCTGTAATAAACTCATTAATCAACCCCTGATGAAACTTAGCCTATGAGGGTGGATGCCCACCATACAGTCTGGGCTCCATCCTCCTTTAAAACCAATCCCATGCATTCCCTTTTAACAGCAACCCAACCAACTCTACAGCTCTAAGATCATAACAAGGTAGTCTCATAACTACCTTCGTAACCTCTTCCAGAAAATCCATTGGATTACTGCCTCTGTTGCCTCTAAACTCAGGTAAGTTTAGCTTCAAAAAGGTAAACATAAACACTTCGCCCTCATCAATAACTCGGCGGGCTACCTACACAACTGGCTCCTCAGGAACCACTATTGGCTGTACAGGAGGTGGAGCAACTGGCACTGTAGTAGGTGCAACATGGGGTGGCACTACTCCTGGCACTGGAGGTGGCGGTACATTTTGTCGTTCCCGCCTCAACTCTGTTAGCTCCCTACGCAGATCCATCATCCCCCTCATCATCTCATACCTCCAAGGGACATCAGTCCTCCCTGTATCCCCTGTAGTCCGTCGAGATCTAGACGGTCCCTTAGAAATAGAAACTTCCTTGACTAGGGACTCATTAGAGGCTACCTCAGCCTCTCTGCTATCTCTGTCTCCGCAGTCAAACATCTCTGCAAAACTGTCTGAAAAATAGAACACGTACTCAGTATATTACAGAAGCACGAAATACTTATACATACTTGACGAATATAACAAATGACGTTACAGGAATTCCTATGCTCCATGGTTCCCTTAACTCTACCCATACTATACTTATTTACTATTTCTCTATAACCTATGTTCTGTTATCTGTAAACACAGAGCTCTGATACCACCTCTGTCATAACCCATATCCAGATCGCGACGGTCCTAGGGTGCGGGAGATGCCGAGGCGACCGGCACTCGTAGAACCCATCGATCACATCAATCCTATAACAATATTGCAGCGGAAATATATCTTACTCATCATTAATCACATAACAGAATATATATAACCATTCATTCACATAACACTATTCATTCTATTACTCCATCATTCATTCTGTAACTCTCTATAAATACCATAATCATATCATTAATAATATCCAATATTCCCATACATACATGTTCATACTCTAACTATACCATACAAAACCCATGGAGCAGCTAGGATATGAACATACAAAATAATACAGTGTTCATAATATTACACTGACACAAGGTCTGCAGAATCCATAAAGAGCCAAAAGAGCTAGGATATCTGCCTTCTACTCTGCACCTGAGAGGGAAATAGTGAGAGGGTGAGTATATATGATACTCAGTGAATCTAATATGCATCGACCAATAAAATGGATAATGAAACATCAATAAGCAATAAGCAAATGACATAAATAAATCAAACTGCCCAAAATGAATATAATACAGAATCAAGTACAGAATATGATTATAAGTAAACAATCATATCAATAAAGCACATATCATATGGACAAGATGGAAATGACAGATATAGAGCCATGAAATGCATAAAAATGTGCCAAGCACAAATCACTATATATATATATATATATATATATATATATATATATATATATATATATATATATATAAACATAAGACTGCACAGGTCTTATGACTAGGACATCCCTTCCTAGTACAGGGTATCAATCAAAACAATGTGCACAAGGCCGACAGCATGAACTCACTACCTTGTCGGAAAAGCAGCTCTGTCAAATCACCTCGGAGTCAATAGAAGCAATAAACATATCAATAGATACCATTTCAAACTAATGGTATCGACAATATCAATAACTCATCAGAAATTAATTGGATAAGCATAAAGTCAATAAGACATCAATAATAATCGATTAAACGATGACCAAAGGTCTAATGACCAAAAAATGGGAACAAACATAAATTAGTCATTTACGGCCAAAAAGTTGACGCAATTGGCATGCCATTGTTGCTGGCGACAGTGGCATTCAAATGGTTGGCCTACAGATTTTTCAGCATGGTTTTGGTGCAACATTAACATTTCCCCAATTATCAACAAATATACATATGGAAAGCAATTTATAGGAAACAACCACAACTCAATAATCTTCATCAAGCATATCAAATTGGCATGGAGAACAAGTCCAAAACCAAAGCACAAAATTAGGCATTTTGCCACAATTTGGGTTCGGGCAAAATGGCCATTTTGCATATGGACTCCAATTGTCATTCAAATAATTTAGGCATGTAATTTGATGCATAAGAGACTCACCTATCACTCCAAATCATCTAGCAAACTTGCTTTGCTATCAAATTCCTCAATTCCTCGTTATAGGCCAAAATCGGCGATTTTCTTTAATCGAATTTTCTACAACAATGTGAACATCAATTAATCACCAATAAATGTCCAATTGACTTATTCTATACTCAATTTACACATCCTAACTCATTTGCACAAATTCAATTCATACAACTTCACTTTAGGGTTTGAAAATTGGGGAAAATGTTTAATGCATCAATTGATGCAATTAAACCATTTACCCAATCCTTCCAACATCTAATTAACCTAATTAAACCATAAAAACAAACAAATGAACAAATTACCTATTTTCCTCAAAGTGGCCGAATTCTTCAATGGTGGTGTTCTTGAATTTCTATGGTTGATTTTGATGGATAATGGTTAATATGGTGTTTATTTCAAGTTTCCATCAATTTCTCTTCACAAATCAAAAGAAAATTCAAATGGAAAATAAAATGGAAGCTCACGGATGTGAAGAACAAAGAAATGGCAAAAAAATTTCTAAGTCTTGCTTATATAGTAAGACAAAATGGCAAATTTCACTTTTGATCCTCCAACTTTTCAAAATTTACTTTTGGTCCTTTTCGCTCGGTAATTCATTCCGATAATTCCGTCTGGAATTGGAATTCAAAGTGGATGTTCAAACATCTTATTTTTATTAATACTATTTAATAAAAATAGTTTCAGAGTCGTTCTGAAACTTAGACTGTCGAATTTTCACTATTCCCCGAAAGTTTCCTTTATTTACGATTTTGCCATTGCTTACTTTATCAATGTCCTTAAACATTTTTTTCATCTTTCTTTTTACTGTATTCCCACATACATATACATTATCATTTACCCTTAATCCAAATTCAAAAATTCATTCGTCGACCGTACTGCTATTTTTACGGCAGCGATATCACCGACGATTTCCGAAAAAGTTTCTCGTTTTCGCTCTAACTGAGTTTCTCAAATTATCTTTAGCCATTTCGATAATTTTAATCCATATACTCAGAATTTTATTGACAAAAACATGTTATGCATTTATAGGGTATTACAACCGTGCAGTTCTCCGTGGGGTACGCCAGTCTTGTTTGTGAAAAGGAAGGATGGCTCTTTGAGGATGTGCATTGATTATAGACAACTGAACAAGATGACAGTGAAGAATAAATATCTATTGCCACGGATTGATGATATGTTTGTTCAATTGTAGGATGCCAGTCATTTCTCTAAGATTGACTTGAGATCTGGGTATCACCAATTGAGAATCAAGAAGAGTGATGTATCTAAGACTGCTTTCAGGACCCGATATGGATATTATGAGTTTCTAGTGTTGCCATTTGGGTTGATTAATACACCTGCTACATTTATAGATTTGATGAGCAGGGTGTTTAGGCCATTCTTGGATAAGTTTGTCATAGTGTTCATTGATGACATTCTTATCTATTCCAGGAGTGAGGAGGAGCATACAGAGCATCTGAGAATTGTATTACAGATACTTCGAAAGCATCAGTTGTATGCTAAGTTGTCTAAATGCCAGTTTTGGCTAACAGAAGTGTGTTTTCTGGGTCATGTGATTTGTAAGGATGGTATTATGGTAGATCCTCAGAAGGTTGAAGCAGTTGCAAATTGGCCTCAGCCTTCTAGTATTTCAGAGGTCCGTAGTTTATTTGGTATGGCAGGATACTATAGGAGATTTGTGAAAGATTTCTCCAGAATTGCTGCTCCGTTGACTAAGTTGACTCAGAAGCAGGAGAGATATCTATGGACTGATGAGTGTGAGAGCAGTTTTCAGACTTTAAAGTCTTGCCTCACTAGTGCTCCAGTATTAGTATTGCCATCAGAGGATGAGAAGTTTACAGTGTACTGTGATGCTTCTCGAATTGGATTGGGATGTGTTTTGATGCAGTTTTGGAGAGTGATTGCTTATGCTTCTCTACAATTAAAGAAGCATGAGAGAAACTATCTAACACATGATTTAGAGATGGCAACTATAGTATTTGCACTAAAGATCTGGAGGCATTATTTGTATGGGTCTAAATGCGAGATATACTAATCATAAGAGTTTATAATATATATTTCAGCATAAGGATTTGAACCTCCGGCAGCGCAGATGGGTTGAATTGCTAAAGGATATGATTATGAGATCCTTTACCATCCGGGAAAGGCTAATGTAGTAGCTGATGCACTGGGCCAGAAATCTATAGGCAGTCTAGCTCACATCTAGTTTATCAGGAGACCTTTAATCTATGAGATGCAGGAGTTAGCTGATATGGGTGTAGAGTTGGTTTTGGGATCCCTGGATCGAAACCAGGCTCTGATAGCCCAATTTTGGGTTAAGCCACTGTAGATTGATGACATTAAGGTGGCACAAGATAGGGATCCATATCTATTGAAGCTTAAGGGTGATGTTCTGAATGGTAAGGTAACAGAGTTCATAGTAGAGAATGATGTATTGAAATGTGGGAAGCTGATATGTGTACCCGACATTGATGGCCTACGAGATCAGATTATGAGAGAGGCTCATTATTCATCATATAGTGTCATAACCCGATTTTTCGAGTCTAGACGGTCCTAGGGTATGGGAAATGCTAATGGCGACCGACACCCGTAAAATCCAGTACCAATACACAGTCTATCAACCTCAATATATTATTCAGGTATTATAGTTACCATTCATCATGTTATCCTGTTATTCATTCTGTTATGCATTTTGCAATTGGCTGTAATTATCAATTATCACAATATCATATTATGCATCATCATAGAATATCATAAATATAATAATAATACCATCATCATATACATGTTCATTTCCTAGATAACCCGTACATACCCATGGAGCAGCTAGATAATGAACACAAAAAATAATGTAATACAATAACAGAATATCTATATACATCAGAAGGTCTGTAGCAGAATCCTCAGAGAAAACATAAGACTAGATTCTGCAACCCTACTCCTGTCCTGAAATGAGTAAACAATGAAAGAATGAGTATAGATGATACTCAGTGAATTTACATGCATCAACAATGAAATATATATAAGTTCAAATAATCAATTTCACATGATAAGGTACCATAATACAGTGTAAATCATATAAGATATAGAATCAGTATCGATAAACAGTAGGAATAGCAATGGTCATACCCAAATCAGGGAATCAATATGATGAGACAGATAAAAGGGCCATGAACTTGTAGACTATGGATAATCACATAGTCGATCACATATCACATATACATAAGACTGATCAAGTCCTATGGTTGGAACCATAATCCCTTCCCAGTTAGGGCATCAATATCAATGTGCACATTGCCGACGGTATGTAACCATTACCCTGTCAGTGAGGTAGCTCTGTCAAACCACATTCAGGTCAATAGAAAGAGATAATATGTCAATAGACACCATTATACAACAATGGTATCATCACTGTCAATATAATCAATATCTATCACATCAAGTAATATTGGAATCAACGGCATAGAAAAATACAACATATGAGCTAGGAATTTGGTTATGGTGAACAATAATACTACGGAACAAAAGTTAGTTAGGTGACTGAAATTGATAGGTTAATTAACATTCAATTGGTAGGCTTATGGATTAAAACCCAATAGACCAATGACAATTGAGCTAGGCATTAAGAAGTACAATTAAACAATCATCAAATATGATCAATTTGGTAAGGAAATTCAAGGCAAAAATCAAGAAAACCAAGGCAATGAATGGTAAAGTAGGGTTCGGCCACTAAGGTGGTTTTTCCATAGATTTCCATTCAATAATTTAATGCTATAGGCAGGTCAAATGATGCATGTTGAACTCACCTAATGCTTCAAGTCACCTTTGCACAAGTCAATTCCCCAGATTTTTCCCAAATGTGCCAATTAGGTCACTTTATAATTCACCTTTGCAAAGTCTCCAATTCTACATCAATTAATCCATCAATTAGTTATCAACTTACATCCAATTAACTCATTCTATCATCAATTAATAAAACTTAACACTAGTTCATCAAGTCATATCTTAAAATTCCAAACTAACCCTCAAATTTAGGGATTTCCACAAATTAGTATCAATCTAAGTAAATTAACACTAAACCCATCTATTTCAACCTAAATAACATCTAATTAATCAATTAAAACCAACAAATAAACCCTTACCTCAAATGGGTTGAAAAGGGCCGAAATCTACTCTTCAATATCTCTTGAAATCCTCAACTCCTTTCCACAAATTGATGATGGAAAAGAGATGAGCTAAGTTAATACTTAAGATTTCTATGAATTTTTCCTTAGTAATTTGATGAAGAAATGAAGAAAATGGAAGATGGTGTTTCGGTCTTCTATGGAGAAAAGAAGAACAAAGGAGAAAAAGAAAAGAAGAAGTATAATTTATCGTGAAAACAATTAGTTACTGCCTCTTTAAATAGGCTATTACCTTAGTAAATTTCCACTTCGCCATTTTTCTCTTTGCAAATGCCACTTTGCAATTGCCAACTCACAAATGCCATTTCGCCATTTCCAGTTCGCAATGCCACTTCGCAATGCCGGGTCGCAATGCCACATCGCAATGCCAGCTCGCAAATGCCTCTTCGCAATTGCCAGCTCGTAAATGCCACTTCGTAATGCCAGCTCATAAATGCCACTTCACAATGCTGGCTCGCAAATGCCACTTCGCAATATTGGCTTGCAAATGCTGAGCTGGAAACCTTCCTCATCCACTCATACTAAATCAATTTGCAAATGAGCTACAGATATTCTAACTCCTTGATTCTTTTTGTCACTTAAAATAGACACTTAGGGGTCCAACATATCAAGAATCCAAATCCAAAGGAGATCTACATAATTTATGGTGCATTTTCTACATTTCATCCTGACTTACTCTCCAAGCACGGTCCAAACAGGTCTGATTCACTTTGGTCTCTCTCTTGAGTTATAATTCTCTAATCTCTTTTACATTTTTCCATCATCAATCTATATAACACAAAGAAACATTTTTCATACTCACTCTTTTGACTCGCTCATTCTCTAAAATTCTCAAAATAAATAAACACTCAGACTTACTGCAGGATTAATGAACTAGACCAATTTTGTTTAAGATTTACACACATATAGGTATATATACATATAAAAATGACAGGTGTTATATTAATGTTGATTATTGTTG